>CAUYQU010012983.1:0-14327 GCA_963574635.1 Cheracebus regulus | reverse complement strand
TCCATTGTTAAGCACAATTATTGGCATAAAAGAGGTTTTTAATACCCATTTTTAGACTGTATTCTAGCCTGGGCAATAAAACAAGAATCCCATTCTCTCTCCCTCTTTCTTTTCCTCTTTCTTTCTCTCTTTCATTCTTTTCTTTGGCTGTTTCTTTCTTTCTCCATTTCTCTCTTTTTCTAAAAAAAAAAAAATTACCTCAGAGTTGTTGTGGAGATTAAAGGAATTAATACACATAGAACACTTACTTAAAGCTCCTTTAAAGTGTTTGTTCTTGCTCCTATACACTTGAAAAATGTTACATTAAAAATTAAAGTAGCAGAAGCACCCCAAGTATTATCTAGTCTTTCTATATTCTGGACATGTATTAATCTTCTGAGTTTTGAAACAAGAAATTTCAGGAATTCCTAAAATCATGATTTATTTTGCGTTTTTTCATTCAAAGTTTTTACACATTTTAAAAGTAATGTTAAGTGGCCACAAGAAGAAACAGAGAATCATTTTTATGTGGTACGGTTAAACATTTTAGAGGTATCTTGTAAAAAATAATAAATATAGGGTTTATTATTATTAACCCATTTTTGTGACACAAATATATTTCAATGCCATAAAAATGATCTCTGTTATACATGTTTTTTTTTAATGAGACGGAATCTCACTCTGTCATCCAGTCTGGAGTGCAGTGGTGCGATCTTGGCTCATTGCAACCTCCGCCTCCCGGGTTCAAGCAATTCTCTGCCTCAGCCTCCCAAGCAGCTGGGATTACAGACACCTGCCACCACGCCCATCTAATTTTTGTGTTTTTAGAAATAGTTTTTTTTTGTATTTTAGAAATAGGGTTTCATCATGTTGGCCAGGCTGGATCTCAGGTGATCCATCCACCTTGGCCTCCAAAAGTGCTGGGATTACAGGCATAAACAACTGTGCCCAGCCCTGTTATACATATTTGATAGTAGAAATATTTTTAAAAAGGACATTGACACAAAAAATATCAATAGAAGTCATTGTCAAATATAAGATTAATATTCCACTTATAAAATACAATACTTTCATTTTGTGTTGACATTAGTTAAACTTTAAGAGTGTGTATGTACAAGAAAGAGCACCTCCAAACTGGACATCAGGGTACATACTGGTAAATGTGAACTAATTTCCTTTGTTAACAAGGAAAATATTTCATAATATTTGTCCAGGAGTCATATACTAGAAAACATCAGCAAACATTGTTGGACAGTATTCAAATTGCATTTAAATCTCCTAGCAAAGTAAATAGCACTACACAGAATTATATATCAAAATTGACAATTTAAGAACTTATTTGCTTCCAAAATTTGCTATTTCTTAGAATGCAAGATTTATATGATTAATCAAGATTTATCTGAAGTATACATCTCATAAGATTTATCTAAAGTATATCATGCATATAAACTTCTAGATATTGGTTTTATTCGCAAGACTAGCTCGCTGTTACAACAGATAGAACCATTAACACACATTTTAATATGGCCACAGTTGCAAGCAAGACTATCTTATGAGCTTGGGACTATTTTTTCGTTCGCTTTGTTTTGTTTTTTCGTTTTGTTTTTAGGATAGGGTCTTGCTCTGTCGCCCAGGCTGAAGTGCAGTGTTGCAATCATAGCTCACTGCAGTTTTGAACTTCTGGGCTCAAGGGATCTTCCCATATCAGCTTCCTAAGTAGCAAGGAAGGATTACAGGACATGCAACCACACCCAGCTTTTTTTATTTTTTAAGCATTTATGTATGTGTGTGTGGGGCGGGGGGCGGGGGGTGGGGGGGGCGGGGGGATGGAGTCTATCCCTATTGCCCAGGCTGGTCTCAAACTCCTGGTCTCATGCTATCCTCCTGCCTTGGTCTCCCAAAAGCATGAACACTGTATTCGGCCTGTGTCTGCTTCTTTCATACACACCCTTATCCTTGCTCCTGAAGGTATCAACTTTACCTTCAGCTCTGCTTGTCAGTGTTTTCTGCCTTCTACTTGACATTAATTAACTCCTTCCAACTAGAATATCTCTATGTTGATCAAGTTTTAATTCCTGTAGATGTAGAACACTTCTTCCCATTTTTCCAATTTCTCAACTAATTTTTTTCTCAAGATTTGAGATTTGCAAAAATAATTTTTTTAAAAAAACACTGGAAGGGAATTCCCACATGGAAAGCCTAATATACACTATGAAATCTGGACTGAAAGGATACCATATTCCCAACTGTGATTACCACTAAGAATGGGTAGAGGGGTGAGTATAAAAGAAGCTTAAATTGTATTTGCAATGTGCTCTTTTATGAAAAACTCAAAACAAAAATGATAAAATTAAATCTGACCTGGTTAAGTTTACATGTATGCTTGATCAATTACTTTCTTGAGTTAAAAAAAAAAATTTCAAAGGAATCCCCTGGGTTGTTGATAATGATGATTCCTGGGCTCTACCGCTAGAAGTGCTGGTTCACTGGGTCTGGGGTGGAGACTAGGAATTTTCATTTTCACTGACTGCCCCAGAGGATTGTGGGGAAGTTGGTACAAGATGAAACTTGGGTGAGTGTTGACCAAGTCCAGGGAAACCCAGATGCAAACCAGAGGTACTGCAAAGAATTCTAAGTCATGCCCTAACCAAATTTGCAAATCGCAGTCTGAAGCCAAAGGGAACAGGCAGCAGGAGAAGCTGGATGCTTTTGCCTGGATGTGTGTGGTAGAAAAGGCCTCCTGATCATCCTGACATTGCACTGACTAGATGCCTATGGCATCTCAGGAGGACCAGTACTGCTGTTATTGTGCCAGCTGACACCCACAGCTGTTCATTAGTTTCAATAAAGTCAAGGCTAGATGGGTAGGTGACAAAAAGACAGAAAATAAAGATCTACACAGAAGGGGTAAAACGAAAAGAATTTCCAAAGTCCTTCTTTATAAAAAGGAAAATTCCTAATCACATCTATACATTATCTTCCTTTATGATGTGCTTAAAAGGCACTGACTGACCTCATTGCATTCCTTCTAAAGCCTTTTCCTCGTGCTTTTTATTTTTAAAATATTTTGCAATCATGAATCAGTTAATAATTACATTACTAGTTTCAGACCCTCATTATAAAGCAATAATGTCAACTTCCTTGTTTCTCTTGATTACTTGATTTTAAATTTTTAAACTCAGTACCGTTAGTCCATATGCTAATATTTGAGAAATATTTATGCTATGAGAAATTTATGTATGTTTTATGATTCCAGTAAGCACAGTAAGAAGCAAGCTTTGGGGCTTGTGATGGTTAAGAGGAAATAAATCCAGATTCCTGTATTCTAAAACAAATGTACATTCTCTTTTCATTCTCTCTGAGGGAAAATGGGTTCTAATAAAAGCACAAATACCTGGAGTCCTGTGTTTATGTTCTCAGAAAAATCCTAGTTTCTGAATCAATATCTTGTCCTCTGACAACACGGCCACCGAAAACATGCTGAACTTGACCTAAGTTTTTGCCTTCTGAGTCTAAACCTTTCTCTTTCCCTCCATCTCCTTCTGGCTTTTGATTTCTGATGCCAAACTAGAGGAGGACTCCCCCTCCCAAATGCAACTAACGAGGCTTATTGTTATCCCAATCAAAACTACACCATGTGGAAATTATTTGGCTATTTATCCACGTGCCATGAAGTAAGTGGGATGCCATCTGTATAGGGGGTTTCACAGCCTGTTGCTCTGACGTTAGCGTTTAAACGGTGCCACAAGCTGCTATTGTGGCATATTGGGCTATACCAGCTACATATACACACTTGCAATTATAAGAAAAATTTTAGATGGACAACTTTATAAAAATGATCCCTGATGGCTTCCAAATGACAAAGACATCTGCCTAACAGCACCTGAAACACGATTTTCTCACTTCCCACTTAAACTCAGTGTTTATAGTTAACATTTACAATTAAGACTATCAGCCCAATACCAAAATCTAAGTGGTCTCTGCCCTAACTCTAAGGCAGGTGGATTGAGATGCTGACCATGATTGAGGCTGCTCTTTATGAAACACAGGCAGCATGCATTAAGGTAAAAAGACATGTCGATTTTCCTTGCTGTCTGCTCCCTAACTCAAGCATTCTAAAGTTGATGACAACCAAAACCTGGGGCAATCATTCTTCAATTGCATGAGACTACTGTTCTGTGAGACAGATGAGGCACCAGGCTCATGACCCTGACCTTACCCTCATCTTTTTGCTATGCATTGACAGCTAGCATATTCTAGAATGCCACAGGTGGCAGCACGTGTGACCGTGCAAGAGCAATGCAGAGACACGGATATGGCGACAATAAACTGCACCTGTTTCCAAGAAAAGGGCCATATGTGGTGACGGAGAAAGGAAAAAGCCTGCTAGAAATCCTGGAATTAATCCATGATGTAGATTATTTAAGCAAGAAAACAGTGGGTGTAAGAAAAGATGGCATTTCATAAAGCAGAATCAAATTAGATAAAAGTGAATTGCATGTTATTGCATTAATTTGCATCACAACCATATGGCTTAAACATTGTGGGCTGGGGAAGTTAATTTCTCTTCTAAAGTATAGTAGGGGCCAGGCATGGTGTCTCACACCTGTAATCTCAGCACTTTGGGAGGCTAAGGCAGGCTGATTGCTTGAGGCTAGGAGTTTGAGAGTTGGAGACCAGCCTGGCCAGCATGGAGCAAACCCCACCTCCACTAAATATACAAAAATTACCCCGGGCTGGTGGTGTGCACCTGTAGTCCCAGCTACTTGGGAAGCTGAGGCATAAGAATCACTTGAACCCAGGAAGCAGAGGTTGCAGTGAGCTGAGATCGCACCACTGCACTCCAGCCTTGGTGACAGAGAAAGGCTCTGTCTCAAAAAAAAAAAAAAAGAACAAATAAAGTGTAGTGGAATCTATCCCTCAAATGCTTTGTAATCTATACAATCATTTAGCCCTTATTTATTGCATGCCTATGAAGGCATGGTTCTGTAGCAAATACCAACCCAGATCAGAGACTGATAGTGCGAGGTTACTACATGCTGACCTCCCCTCAAATCACAAATAACCAAAATGGCGCTTAAAACAATTTAGGTGACCAGAGAGCAGCAGAGAGAAAGTGTTACAAGCATTCAGAAAGCATTACAGAAATAAAGAGGGCACTTCAAGGGAAGAGAATTAAGAACAGCTTCCTAGGAGTTTGAGCTGAGTCCTTAATTACAAGGCTAGGAATAAGTGGAGGTGAGAAAGAAGAGCTGAAGCATTCACAAGAGCCAAGAAAAAGAGCAGGAAAGGAACAAAGAATACAATTGTAGAGGGAGGGTTGGTGTACAGACACAGAAGGCCTTGAATCGAGGATCCAGAGATATTTTTTCCACGGAGAAAAGCACTGATGATTCTTGAACAATAGACTGAAAATATCAAAGCTGGGCATTAAGGGTCAATTAAAAGCAGACTGTAAATTGGATTGGAAGGGAAGATTGAAGGAAAGCAGGAAAAGTTTATCAAAGTAGCCCAAGAGAGCTTTATGGAAAGCCTGATTTTGGATGTTACCATGTTACAGATGAGGGAACTAAAACACACAGAAGTTAGATAACACCTCAAAGTTCACTTCAGCCCCATTCACAACAGCCAAGATGTGAGAACAACATATTAGTTTGTTTTCATGTTGCTGGTAAAGACATACCTGAGACTAGGAAGAAAAAGAGGTTGAATTGGACTTACAGTTCCACACTGCTGGAGAAGCCTCAGTATCATGGCAGGAGGTGAAAGGCACTTCTTACATGGCAGTGACAAGAGAAAATGAAGAAGAATCAAAAGCAGAAACCCCTGATAAACCCATCACATCTTGTGAGACTTATTCACTACCACAAGAAAGGCATCAGAAAGACTGGCCCCCATGATTCAGTTACCTACCCCTGGGTCCCTGTCACAACACGTGAGAATTCTGGGAGATACAATTCAAGTTGAGATTTGGGTGGGGACACCAGCCAAACCATATCAACAATCTAAATGTTGATCAAATCGATAAATAAAAAAGAAAAATGTGGAATACACATCAAATAGGTTATTATTCAGCCTTGAATTTAAAAAATAAGGAAGTCTTGCCATAATGATAACATGGTTAAACCCAGAGGATCTTATGCTAAGCAAAATAGACCAAAGAAAATTCTTTTTTTTTTGAGATGGAGTCCTACTCTGTAGCCCAGGCTGGAGTGCAGTGGCACAATCTCAGCTCATGACAACCTCCACCTCCTGTGTTCAAGCAATTGTCCTGCCTCAGCCTCCCAAGGAGCTAGGGCTTCAGGCACCCGCCACCACGCCCAGATAATTTTTATATTTTTAGTAGAGACGGAGTTTCACGATATTGGCCAGGCTGGTCTTGAACTCCTGGCCTTGTGATCCACCCACCTCGGCCTCCCAAAGTGCTGGGATTAGAGGCATGAGCCACTGCGCCCAGCCAAGATTCCACTTTTATGAGTTATCTAAAATACTTGCACTCATGGAATCAGAGAGTAAAATGGGGGTTACCAGAACTGAAGGGAGGAGAAAATGGAAAATTGGTGATCAACTAACAAAGTTTCCATTGTGCAAGGTAAGTTCTAGTGCTCTTCTGTACACTCTTGTGCCTATAGTTAACAACATATATTGCATTTTACACTAAAAACATTGTTAAGAAGGCAAATCTCATGCTGTTTTCTTATCACAATAAGAAAAGACAGGATAAGAAAATAACATGTTAAAAGTCACACACATGGTTAGCAACAGAGCCATGACTCAAGTTCTAGGAAATGAAGCTCCAGAGTCCATGCTCTTAACCACTCTGCTATACAGTGCCTCAATATTAAGACTTTTCAGTAATATGACTCTTCTTGCAAGCCATTCCAAAAGCTAAAGACATAGTGATGACATTTAAAAAATTTTAAGACATAAATAGTAAAAATTAAAATGTGAACAATCTAAAAATCCTATGAGGCAAGAATATAGACATTAATTTTGAAACATCCATTCCATGAACATTGAAAACGATGTTTGATAGAATATTTAATAGCACAGGAATAGTTTCATAATGTGGTAAGTGAAAAAAATAGATTATAAGCTACACCCACATGTATAGAAAATAAACACAGGAATAACTTATACAAAAATATTTATGGTTGCTCTTATCTTGAAGGAAGAATTTAAAGAGATTTTTATTATCTTTATTGTTCTGCCTTTTTATGATTTTTCTACTTGACTTCTGCAATAAAACTGCATAATTTGCAAATGCTAAATAACCGGTTTGCTCAGGTTTTTACCTCTCATACATATGTCTTACGTAGTCAGAGCCTCACGCTTCATGTTTAGTTTAATATATTTGAGCACCAAGCAGGTTCCAGACCCTGTGCTAAGCATCAGATTTATAATGGTGAATAAGACAAATAGAATTTGAACCTTATTACCCAGTGGAGAATACATTAAAATGTAATAATTGTTTCAAAAGGAAAACGACAGGATGCCATAAGAGCACTAGGAGTACAGAGAAGGCCTGGCTGAGGAAAGAAGTTCAAGGTGAAAAGTAGACATGAAATAAAGTGTGGGGTAAGAGTATTCCAGAAAGACAATGAGCATGCATGCTGTCCTTAGGGAGTATGGAGGTGGGTCAAAAAGACAAGGATTCTGGAAGTCAATGGAGATGAAGGCAGGTGTGGAAGATTGAAGGCCTTGGAGAGCTGTTAATTACTGTGGATTTCATCCTGAAGGTAATGGAAAGCTGCTGTTGTGCTGGGGAGGTCTGGAGTAGGGCAAGAGGGGTGAGTTAAAAGGTTTTTCTTGAAAGGATGGTGGCTTGGAGAGGAGAGTGGCAACAGGAGAGAGGCAGATGTGTCAGGAGTATTTAAGAAGTAGATAGAACAGGACTTGATTGGATGTGGTTGACAGAAAACTGCCAAAGAAGACTCCCTAACATCTGACTTGCACTGGATAGAATGGTTGCAATTCACTGAGCTAGAAGGCACTGGAGGTGGAAGAAACTAGCAAAGAATGAAACAGAAACTTCACCCTTGAAGTCTAAACTAGTTTGACAAAATTCTGATGTCTATCCTTCCTAATGCAAAGTTAAGCTGGCAGAATTGGTAGAATAGGACCTGAGAGCAAGTGACTGGACTTCAGAAGTCCTTGTGAAATAATCTCTTGACATCTGGGATTTGAAAAGAAATACATAATTCCCACCATTTAAATAAACAGTGAGATAAGCAAAGCTTACCATCATGTTACCAACCGGAGTGTTGTCCAGACAAACAGCAGCTGCCTCTTTCTGCAGCTGTTCAAACTAGAATCCAGAGCTACACATCTTAGCTCAGTTATGGTAGCACAGTAAGCCACTTGCTTTTTGGAACTTAACAGCAGTGTTATTCTCCAAGCTGGAGTTAGTTTATCCTGTTAGTAAAGAGCTTTAAAGATACTTTTAGTTTTCAAGTCTTTTTATAATATTTACTGTATTAGTCTGTTTTCATATTGCCATAAAGAACTGCCCAACACTGGATAATTTATAACGGAAAGAGATTTAATTAACTCACAGTTCAGCATGGCTGGAGAGGCCTCAGGAAACACCACCATGGTGTAAAGCGAAGCGGAAACAAGACACCTCCTTCACAAGCGTCAGGAAAGTGAAGTGGTGAGCAAAGGGGGAGGAGCGCCTTATAAAACCATCAGTTCTCGTGAGAACTCACTATCACTAGAACAGCAGGGGGAGGCCACCCTCGTGATTCAATTACCCACACCTGGTCTCTTCCTTGGCACATGGGGGTTATAGGGATTATGGGGATTACAATTCAAGATGAGATTTAGGTGTGGGCGCAAAGCCCAACCATATCAACTTCTTTCTAAATAGATGATTTTATGGTATCATTATCTGAAGGGTTCTCCAATGATTGATTGGATACTCAGATTGGAACCTTATTAACTACTAAACAGGCAAATCAGGAGGACCACCTGGATAAGGCAGAGTTTGGAAAATTAAAATGCTTATAGGGTAAGGCAAGCTATATGATGACTGAAGTAGGCTAAATATGGAGGGTAGAAGCAATACACGCACAATGTTAAATGGTGAATAACACATTGGCTTATAGTTGGTAACACATTAGGCAGTTGCAGAGATTGTAGTATTATGGGGTAGGCATGTCCCATCCAAAAGCAAAATAGCTGCTCAACTGATAACTACCATGAAGGAATATGTGACTTGAGTTGTCAGCTCTTTTCACTTTATTTTGAATTTTTATGTGAGTCTTCTGATTTGTACATGTTATCAATTAATTCAACGTTTAAAAAATGGGTAAACCAAATAAAAGAAGTCTATCATAGGCTGTCAGTGTGTGACAGTGATAGGAAAAAAAAAAGCAACTTTGCCAATATTTCTCAGTCACATCTTAGCTGAAAGAAGTGGTCCCTTCTGCTATGAATATCTTTAATGTCTGGCATTCTCATTTCCAAAGGAACCACCTTTGCCCACATGTCCATGCCAGGAGGAGACATAGAAAAAACTAAAACTGAAACATATTATTTTTGCAAGACACAAGGCTGAAAAATACCTGTGGCATTGCCAATCTTTGCAGATGAATTATAAGTGGACCAAATCCATTTTTTAAATTATATTTCAATGTTTGTTAGGCAATAGCACAAGACAAGACAAAACGGAAAATTCGGTCCCTGCCCAAGGGGCATGAAGTCTACACAAGGAAGACAAAGCATTCCTGAAATAAAAACACCAGCTGGGAAGGAGGCATAATTAATGAAACAATGCCAAGATTATTGTCTCGCTGCAGTAACTATGTGTTTCTGTTACTTCAACAGAGACTGATGACTTGTGATGAGGGATAGACCAGGGCCTCACACCCACTGCATTCTGCACAGGATGGAAATGGAGTGTAAAGCTCTCACATGCTGCAGTGCCTCACTTCTGTCAACAAAATGCAGCAAGTAAAACTAACTGATTTGCAAAGCACTGTAATAGTCCTTAATGTTAGTCCTTGGACAATTACACAGTTGCCTTTACCTTTACAGAAAATTAATAGCATTAAATTGCTTATCTCTTCCAGGTACACCCAAATTTTTTGCTCTTGTTGTTTGATTTTTTTAAAAAACTTTCTAAAGGGTTAGGGAAAACAGATGGGAAATATGTACCATAAATGATATCATATGATCCCAATTTTTGTTTTTACAAAATGTATGGAGGCAAAGGAAAAAGACTGGGAAGAAATAAACCAGTACACACTGGCTATCTCTGGGCGTTTGTAATCTCAGGTGATTGTTATTATAACAGCAAGCAGAAACTAACCACATTTTCTCAGTAATGCTCTCACAAATGCCCTCTGTGACTTTATCATGCCCTGCCCTTTAGTTGAAATTTCAAAGAGTTCTCATAATTTTTTCTGGTTTCTCTTAAATAACAAAGAAATGTCCCTTTTTCCAGATAATAAAAAGTGCAGTCTAATCTAAGGATCACACACCACTGTCAGGTGTAATATTAAAACTCCAAATTCTTTTCCAATTGGTGTCTCTTTTCCTGTAATGAGCAGTAACGCTTGAGCCCACTTTAGACCAAAGACATTACGGTGGAAAAAAGATAACATCTTGACTTCTTCTCTCTTTCTCACTTTGCATCCTCCACCATTTGCTAGCTGAAAGGTGTGGCCTCTCCAGCGTTGGATGAAGGTAAAAGGTGAACAGATGTAAAGGTGTAGAAACAGTTTTCTTCGTTTTTGTTTGTTTGTTTTGTTTTGTGAGACAGAGTCTCACTTTGTTGCCCAGGCTGGAGTGCAGTTGTGTGATCTCGGCTTACTGCAACGTCCTCTTCCGGGGTTCAAGTAATTCTCCTGCCTCAGCCTCCAAAGTAGCTGAGATTACAGGCTCCCACCACCATGTCCAGCTAATTTTTCTGTATTTTTAGTAGAGATGGGGTTTCACCATGTTGTCCAAGATGTTTCGAATCCCTGACCTCAAGTAATCTGCCTGCCTCGGCCTCTCAAAGTGGTAGGAATACAGGCGTGAGCTACCGTGCCCAGCCAGGACAGTTTTCTTTAAATGAGTCACCCATCATCTGGTGTTCATGTTCTCTAGAAATGGCAGTCCAGAGTTGACTGTTGGCTTTACAGAGATCTTTTGCAAATTTCTTTGAGATTCATCTCTGTGCACCTCTAATGATAATTCCCTTTCACATCTTCGAAGCCTCCCCTCTGACACATCAGATATCTCCTCAACACCTGAACTTGCAGCATTACACAACCATGTTGGGATCACATTGCTTCTTTACATAGTATTCTGGACAGGGTCTATTTTAATATAATTCCAGGTTGTTCCTTTCAATGGGATCTACATCTGGTCCACAAGCAATACACACTTTTGTTCCACCTTCAAAGAAAGCACAGCTCACTCTCAGAAACTCTAGTCAGTTTCTTATCTTGGGATTTCTCCTGAAAAGAACCAGACCCAGTTCTGAGTTCACCAAACAGCTGGGGAAAAATGTCAATCCCTCCAAGTAGTTGTTCTCAAACCCCTTATCTCATTTGGCTAAGGTGAGAATGAAGCAATTCTTGTATACTTTCAAGATGGAAGCACCCAAGATTAAAGGTGTCAAATAACTCCTTCATCTCTTAGTGCATCCTGCATACAGGGTCCAAGTGTCACTTTAGAATATGAGTACATGAAACCTATTGTATTATTTGTAGCCTTTGACATTTCTGCTGAAGCTCAATGATATAATAAAAAGAGTACCATTTGAACATGCTGCTGCATTATTTGCTCTTGTAGGTTTTTCTCTTTTTTTCTCATCCTTCTACATTCACATGAAGTATTTGATTATTAGAGGGAAAAAATGAGTGTTTTTTTTTTCTATGAGTATTCAGTGCTAATTTTGTGGAAAGAAATTGGCTGCAGATATATATATATATATATATATATATATGTATATGTATTCGTTCAACAAAATTTTTAAACATTATTTCTTGACTAAGTCAATCATAGGAAAAGTTCCGTGAAATTTGTAGTCATAAAAAATATGTACAAGCAGGGCCAGGCACGGTGGCTCACACCTGTACCCCAGCACTTTTGGAGACTGAGATGGGTGGATCACCTGAGGTCAGGACTTCAAGACAAACATGGAGAAATCCAGTCTCTACCAAAAATACAAAATTAGCTGGGCATGGTGGCTCATGCCTATAATCCCAGCTACTTTAGGGGGCTGAGGAAAGAGAATCACTTGAACCCAGGAGGCAGAAGTTGCAGTGAGCTGAGATGGCACTGTTGCACTTCAGCCTGGGCAACAAGAGCGAAACTCCATCTCAAAAAAAAAAAAATGTACAAGTTTCTTTTAGAATTTTGTCACATATATAAACAGAACAAAGCAACTCTATTCACATGTCCTTATGCCCACATCATGCCACTTCTCTCCTCTCTCCCTTCTATTTCTTGTATTAATGATTTAAACAGTCGTGGTGATAAGACCACAGACTTACTAAAGGAAGGTTTTCAAAAGTAGCACATCTCTGGGGAAATCACCATTATCTAAAAACTTAACCACAGCTCTTCACTCTAGAAATTCAACTTGATGAGGGCAGCCAGAATGTATCAGACTCAGGGTAACCAAGCAAAATTACCTAAGAGTGACATATATGATATATATGTAGTGGATACAAATCTTAGATCACAAACCTGGTTGTTCAAGAAATATTACTTGTTATGTTTCCTATTTGAATTTAGCTTTGATTTTATGACTTCATGCTGCTAAGTGGATAAATTTAGTATTGCTCATTTCATGGTAATCTGTTGATTTTAGGTTTACTTAATCGAGTCACAGGTGGAGGTGGGATGATTTACATAAGTCTGGGAAAGACAATCTGGTTTTCTGCTCTCCTTGATGAAACACCTACTCCCCCAACTCCCCAGAGAGGAGGAAGTCTTTCTTACCTCTTCCTCCTCAAATGCCTACTCACCTCCCCAAACATATTGTCATTAATAGAGATTGGCAGATACTCCAACTCAATAACTCTGAAAAATAGCCTACATCCAACCTATACAAGAAAGAAAAATATAAACAAATAAATCAAAGGGACAAGAAGACAAGAAGAAAAAATGGGCTAAATGTGATGAAAAGTTGAAAATTTTTTCCATCGCCTACAATTTCAAACGCCATTGACTAACTACTTTGCCATTTTACAGCCTCGGACACATCGACGTGGATTTAGTGGCCAGTACCAAGAAAGAGCTCACAATCCCCCAAAAAGACAGTGTAGTGTTAACTATGAGTGACTCATCTTAAAAAAAATAACTGTGTCTGGTAGAGGATTATTTAATAAATCGTAGCCCTGGTGCACTAATGGTGCTTCTGTGGCCTGGGGAAGTTATTATTTTTTTTTCAAAAGCTTAAGAGGTATTCGTTGTATAGCTACTCTGGTAGGATCTAGCGCAGAAACAATGTCGGACCCAATTCTTCAATAGCGTATATTTATTACAAGCCTACAATAGAAAATACCAACTCAGATCTGAGACAGAGTGTGTTGATGGCTGAGCTCCCAGAAAGCACAAATAGCCACAGGGTGGAGGGTAGTAAGTGCCCAAGAGAAGAAAAGATGGAGTGTTATGGGAGCTGAGAGGAAGGTATAGAGTGTTTCAGGGAAGGGAATTTGGGATGGGCTTCTAGGGGTTTGGACATAAATGTCAGGGTGCATAGAAATAAAGAAAGCTGATACAAGGAATTGGCATAAGCAAAGGCAAACAGCAGTAAGGGAAGGGTTTGCGGCTGGAAGACAAAATAAGGTTGGAAAGGAAAGTTGGGGCACAAAGAGGGCCTTGAATATCCACCTACGAAATGGTAATGAGAATGAACAACTTAGAGAGGACTAGAAGTGAATTGATGGAGCTGAAAAACACAACACGAGAACTTCGCAAAGCATGCACAAGTTTCAATAGCCGAACTGACCAAGCAGAAGAAAGGATATCAGAGGTCGAAGATCAAATCAATGAAATAAAGCGAGAATGCAAGATTAGAGAAAAAAGGGTAAAGGGGAATGAATAAAGTCTCCAAGAAATATGGGACTATGTGAAAAGACCTAATCTACATTTGATAGGTGTACCCGAATGTGACGAAGAAAATGAATCCAAGCTGGAAAATACTCTTCAGGATATTCTCCAGGAAAACTTCCCCAACCTTGCAAGGCAGGCCAATATTCAAGTTAAGGAAATACAGAGAACACCACAAAGATATCCCTCATGAAGACCAACCCCAAGGGCACTTGCTGATTTGGAATGGGCACTAGCTTTGATTGAGCAGGCAGCTGAAGCCAGAGGTAAATCAGGGGTTCAGGTCATGCAGACAG
>CAUYQU010012982.1:0-19682 GCA_963574635.1 Cheracebus regulus | reverse complement strand
CCAGTGATAATGAGCTTTTTCTCTAATTATGACACTTCTCATTCGTATGTTTGTTGGCCGCATAAATGTCTTCTTTTGAGAAGTCTCTGTTTATATCCTTCGCCCACTTTTTGATGTTTTTTTTTTTTGTTTAAGTTCTTTTTAGATTCTGGATATTAGCCCTTTGTCAGATGGATAGATTGCAAATATTTTCTCCCATTCTGTAGGTTACCTGTTCACTCTGATGATTATTTCTTTTGCCGTGCAGAAGTTCTTTA
This sequence comes from Cheracebus regulus, assembly GCA_963574635.1. Classification (NCBI taxonomy): domain Eukaryota; kingdom Metazoa; phylum Chordata; class Mammalia; order Primates; family Pitheciidae; genus Cheracebus; species Cheracebus regulus. Next base: position 19,425 of record CAUYQU010012982.1, on the reverse strand, counting down.
GTTTAATTAGACCCCTTTGTCAGTTTTGGCTTTTGTTGCCATTGCTTTTGGTGTTTTAGTCATGAAGTCTTTGCAAAAGCTCCTTAAGCTGATAAGCAAGTTCAGCAAAGTCTCAGGATACAACATCAATGTGAAAAAATGACAAACATTCCTATACACCAATAACAGACAAACAGAGAGCCAAATCATGAGTGAACTCCTATTCACAATTGCTACAAAGAGAATAAAGTACCTAGGAATATAACTTACAGAGGATGTGAAGGACCTCTTCATGGAGAGCTACAAACCACTGCTCAACAAAATAAGAGAGGACACAAACAAATGGAAAAACATTCCAAGCTCATGGATAGCAAGAATCATTATCATGAAAATGGTCATACTGCCCAAAGTAATTTATAGATTCAGTGCTATCTCCATCAAGCTACCACTGACTTTCTTCACAGAATTTAAAAACAAACAAACAAAAAAACTAAATTTCATATGGAACCAAAAAAGCGCCTGCATAGCCAAGACAATCCTAAGCAAAAAGAACAAAGCTAAAGGCATTATGCTGCGTGAGTTCAAACTATACTACAAGGCCACAGTAACAAAAACAGTATGATATGGGTAACAAAACAGATATGTAGATCAATGGAACAGAACAGAGGACTCAGAAATAATGGCATACATCTACAATCATCTGATCTTTGACAGGCTTGACAAAAACAAGCAATGAGGAAATCATTCCATATTCAATAAAGGGTGTTGGAAAAACTGGCTAGCTATATGCAGAAAGCCGAAACCGGATCCCTTCCTTACACCTTACACAAAAATTAACTCAAGATGTATTAATGAATTTAATGCAAGACCTAAAACCGTAAAAATCCTAGAAGAAAACCTACGCAATATCATTCAGGACAAAATTGCTTATTCCTTTATTGGCTGGAATATTTTTCTGTAATTAGGACACTTCTCATTCTCAAGTCATAAGTAAGTCTAAAGTACAGTTTATATAGGAAAGATAAATTTTATTTATTAGTTTCCAAAGTAATGAGTTGATTTCCCATCACCATTCAAATTACCTATAAGGATGTTTTTTCTTTTTGTTTAGCATTATAATTCCAAAGAATTAAATATATTTGATTTACTTCAATTTAGTGCAGCCTACAATTGGAGCCTATTTTATCTAGGTTTTAATCTTGAATACTCTTATCATAATTGTAAGGTTTGTTTCCAAGGATAAAATGAAGAAACTGAGGCCAGCACCAAAATAATCCAATGCAAGGGAATTTATTCAGGCTCCTGGGTGAGGTTCTGCGTCCGGACAGGAGGGGCCAGAGAAGTCGTGCAGACTCCTCTCAGACAGGGGGTTTTATAGGGAGTGAGTCTATTTTTAGACAGGGAGTTTTTATAGTGAGTCTCTTTTTAGACAGGGGGTTTTTATAGGGAGTGAAACAGCTCAATTGGTTGTGGAAGAGCAAGACTTCTATTGGGTAAGTTACAAGCCTTGACCTAGGACTTGGCTTGTTATTGGTGGGAATTACTTGCCTGCTATTGGTTGTTAAGACTCGACTGCTATTGGTTGTTAAAACTCGGCTGCTATTGGTTGTTAAGGCTTAACTGCTATTGGTTGTTAGGGCTTAGCTGCTATGGGTTATTAAGAGGCTATGGTTGCAGCACCTTGTGTGCATACTGAGCTCTTTAAGAGAAAACCAGGCTGTGTGAGCAAGGGAGAAGGGAACATGCCCGAGCATGTCTGAGCTTGTCTGGGGCATGTCTGAGCTGGCTCGGGGCTTGTAAAAGGGAAAAAAGACCGGCCGGGGGTGGGGGGGGCGGGTGCGTCCGAGCTCCCAGCAAGGCAACCAGCCTTACAATATTCACCTTTATACATGTGACTTATACTTTAATTTGCTTTCATGCTGTTGTTTAATGTCTTTTTATTTCAACTTAAAAAAATTCCTTTAGCACTTTTTGTAAGGCAGGTCTAGTGATGACAAATTCACTTAGTTTTTATTTGTCTGAGAAAGTCTTTATCTTTCTTTCATTATTAAAAAACAATTTTGCCAGATAGTCTTCTTGGTTGGCAGGTTTCTTTGTTTCAGCACTTTTAATGTATAATCCAACTCTTTCTTGATCTGTAATGTTTCTGCTGAGAACTTTGCTGATCTGCAATGTTTCTTCTGAGAAGTCCTTTCTATTTGACAAGTCACTTTTCTCTTGCTGTTTTAAGAGTGCTTTTTTTTTTTTTTTTTGGTCTTTGGCCTGTGACAATTTAGTTATAATGTCTCATTGTAGATCTTATTGGCTTCACTCTATTTGGGGATCTTTGGGCTTCATGAATCAGGATGTTCTTTCCACTCTCTAGGTTTGGGAAGTTTTTAGCCATTATTTCTTTAAATAAGCTTTCTGTCTCTTTCTCTTTTTCTTTCTCATCTCCTTCTGATAAAGCCATAATGTGTATATTGGTCCACTTGATGGTGTCTCCCGTTAGTTCTATACTTTTTCATTTTTTTCCTTTTGTTCCTCTAACTAGATACGTTCAAATTAGTCTTTTTGAGTTCATGGACTTTTTCTTCTGCATGATTGAGTCTGTTGTTAAGCTTTTTATTGAGCTTTCAGTTCAGTCCCTGCATTCTTTTAGCTCCAGGATTTCGATTTGGTTCTTTTTTTTAATGGTTTCTGTCATCTTTGTCGCACTTCTTGTTTTGTTCATATGTTGTTTTCTTCAATTCATTTAGTTGTTTATCTGTGTTCTTTTGTAGCTCATCGAGCTTCTTTAAGAAAATTATTTTGAATTATTTGTCAAACAGTTAATAAATCTCCATTTCTTTAGGGTTAGTTACTGGAGCTTATTAGTTTGCTTTGCTGGCATTATATTTGCTTGATTCTTCATGATCCGTGTAGCCTTGGGTTGGTGCCTGTGAATTTGAAGGAGTAAACACCTTTTCCAATCTTTACAGGCTGATTTGACAGACCTCCTTCTGCTGTGGCCTTTGAGTGATGGGATTGTCTCCTGGGATCATGGTTTACTGAGGCTGGAGTTGTGTCATGTCATTGCTGCTGGGTCTGCAGTTAGGCCTGCCATTGGTGGGCCTGATACCGTGGACATAGGCAGGTGTGGATCCTGAGTGGATGGGGCTACCTCTGAAACTATCATCATGCAGGGCTGGAGCCAGGTCATAAGGCCACTTCTGCTCTTCAGTTGGACCCACAGATGGCAAGACTCTACCAGGGTCACAGATGGTTGTGGCTCCTGCTGGGTCTTTAGGTGAGCTCCTGTTGGGTTCTAGATGGATTGCTGAGTTGGCAGGACTGGTCTGGGACTGAAGTACAGAGTTAGAGCTAGATCACAGGGCTACTTCACAATATAGTTAGGTCTGTGCTTGGCTGGACTTTTACCAGGGGCACAGATGAGTGTGGCTCCCCCTTTGATGGTACCTTGGTGGAAGAGGCTAGTGACAGGACTGTAGACAAGTAGGACTGGAGCCAAGTCCGCAGGGATACAGGGCTGCTTCTTGTCTGTATCCAGGAGCATGGTCACTGAGCCTGCCACTGGAGTGTGAGCCTGTTTTCTCACAACAGCCCTCTTAGTCTTGGGGCCCACCAATGCTTTGCAAATTTCTACTAGGATCCCAAAGTTCTCCCAAAGGTACTTTTGTCCATGGATGACTGCTAAACTATTGTTTCTCTTTGTGTGGAGGGTGGGCATAACCTGGGGATCCCCTATTCTGTCAGCTCTCTTTATCTCTTGGCATACATGCTTAAAATACAAAAATGGAATTACTGTATACATACAGTTTTATAACTGCCTTTTCTATTTAGCCACATATCATAGACACCTTTCTATGTCAATGAATATAGGTCTACAATACATAAATATTATTCCAGGTACTGTATTTTATTTAATCAATCCTCTTTTGTTGATTTTAAGGCATTTTACATTTTTTTCTGTTATAAACAATGCATAGTTGAACATCATTGATTTTACCTTTCTTTAGAAAAAAATTTCTATGAACAGGATTGCATAACAGAAGTTCAAGCTCCAGGCATGAGATCAATAAATCCTTGTTGAATAATTATCAACTATGTGATTGATAATGGGGACACAAATATTCTTTAACTCATTTGGAATGGTTAATCTTTTAGACATATGAAGGTATATTATAAAGATGTATATAGTGTGTAGTAGCTGGGACTACAGTCATACACCACTGTGCCTGGCTAATTTTTCAATTTTTTATAGAGACAAAGTTTTGCCATGTGCCTTGCTGGTCTCACACTCTTGAGCTCAAATGATTCACCTGCCTCGGCCTCCCAAAGTGCTGGGATTACAGGCATTAGTCACTGTAGCTGGTCTATAAAAGTATATTTTTGAAGTCTTTCTAACAGCTTCACTGACAAATACTTTGAAATGCTTATTCAGAGAGAATCTTTGTGGTCTAAAGGTTTGAAGAGACTCAGTACACTGATAACTTGTAATTCCAGCACTTTGGGAGGCCTAGGCAGGCAGATCACTTGAGCTCAGGAGTTCAAGACCAGCCTGGGCAACATGGTGAAATCCCATCTCTACCAAAAATACAAAAACTTAGCTGGGCATGGTGGCATGCATCTGTGATCCTAGCTACTTAGGAAGCGGAGGAGGGAAGATTGCTTGAGCTCGGGGGCAGAGGTTGCAGTGAGCCAAGATTCCGCCACTGAACTCCTGCCTGGGTGGCAGAGTGAGACCCCATTTCAAAAAAACCAAAAAAACAAAAACAACAACAAAAAATAACACTGTTAACTATCAAATATTGATAGCAATGGGGGAATATCAAACTTCAGTTTTTCTTGTGGTTGATATTAGCAGTATTATTCATTAATAGTGTCCCTTACCAATGATTTAAAATTTTTGAAAATAAAGATGATAACAATCTCAGAGTTGTTAAGAGGGTTAAGTGAGTTAATGCAAGGTACTTGTCAATGGTAAGCAGGTAAAAAATATATCCTACTTCCTAACATTCCTAATGATGCCCTACTCCTGGCAGTTAGTTTCTCATTAATGCTGTGGAGATACTGGAGTGTTCAACCATAACATATTAACAATAACCATTAAACTTGATTTCATGTTCAGATAGAGTTTTGTATACGTTTGTATGTAATAAAATGATTACATAAAACTACACTGATTTTATTGCTTGTTAGAAGAAAGACTGAATCATTTAAAAGTATGATTACAGATGTTTTTTAACAGTAAGAACAGTTATATTTCTTTTAAATTCATCTAATAACTAAGTAATCTAAAAGGAAAAAAATCAATAAATTATTTGGGGGAATATATTAGTTATATAACTAACACTTTTTTTTTAACTTATCAGTTGCAAGTAAGTTATTGTGTGTAACTAAAACTTTTTGAGATATTTGCACAGCATGCACAAATAATTTAAAACCCTCTTTTTAGCCAGGTGCAATGGCTCACACATGCAATCTCAGCACTTTGGGAGGCTTAGGTGGGAGAATTGGTTGGGCTCAGGAGTTCAAGACTAGCCTGGGCAGCATAGTGAGACCCCTGTCTTTACAAAAATGTTTTTCTTTTAATTAGTTGAGCGTGTTAGCACATGCCTGTAGTCCCATCTACTTGGGAGGCTGAGGCAGGAGGATTCCTTGAACCTGAGAGTTTAAAGTTGCAGTGAGCCCAGATTACACCACTGAACTCCAAACCGGTGACAGAGTAAGACTCTTGTCTCAAAAAATCAAAACAAAACAGAAAATCCAAAGAAACCCCTTTTCCCTCTGAAATCTCATTCTCTTAGAGAATCTTTTACTCACAATTAAAGACATAATTTGTCAACCCAGATTCTTTAAAGTGTAGGTTGACTTAATGTGATTTTCTTACTGTCTATTTTTATATAAACTAGATCAAATAAAAATGGGGAAAAAACGGTCTTTTCTTTGAGACCGTTCAAATTTTAATTTTAAACCTCACATGGAAAGCAATGTTCAATTTGAAGTGAAATATTGTAAAGCAATGTATTAGAGATCCTGGGGCAAGTTCAATCTAATTCACCTAATAAATATTGAGCACATATTATGAGTTCAGCACTCTGTTGGGAATACAAAGACAAATTTAATTTGGATATTAATGCTGGGGGAGACTTTAAGAGTAATTTAATACAAAGCCCTGAATAGACAGAGGAGGAAATTAAAGGTCCTGGGAGATGAAATGGCTTTTTCAGTTAGTAGATTAGTAGTAGAGCCAAGATTAGAACACTTCCAATTTGGTATTCCTTGCATCGTCTCACACTCACTGCTCCAAGGTTTTACAAAAGATACAGTTTTTATATTGGCTAGAGCTCATGTGGCTGGGCTATCCCAACAAAGCAGGTCGGGAAAATTTCCGTGATAGTCAGCATCTCAAAATAGCAGCTAGTCACTGCAGCTTTGTTCCTAACTCTGGAAGAATGAAAGAAATTCTAATTATACAACTGGCACTGGACAAATAGTACCTCTCAACAAACATTTGGGAGCTAACTATGTGCCTGGTTCTGTGTTATACCTTAGGAATATAAAGTAGACCCTAAACAATCCTTGTCTTTAAAAAACTAATAGTGTAGTGAAGGAAATAAACCTATGACGAGATAATTTCATAACATTACATAGCCAAAACCAATGCCTAGGAAAATGCATTCTAATTTTGTTTTGTTTTTTCATCGTTTGTTAAAATTTTGTTACAGTGAGAGTGTTTTGGCCAGGACACAAATACCCAGATCTTTCTTCAACAACCCTCTAAAGAGTTCCTGTGGCAGAAATTTGCAAAAGAAACAATGGCAAAGCAAAGCAAAGTTAGCACTTTGACTCCAAATCTCAATGCAGAGAAATAGGATAGTTTTAGGGGAGCAGCCATTACTTTAGTCTAGTTGGGTTTAAATGACCTGGCCAAAGCACCACGTAACATTCAAAGCCACATTTTATATCTTATTCTGGTGTATGTAACAAACATATGTGTGTGAGAGAGGGTGGGCTGATTCAGCCTCTGCCATTCTGGGCCAGCCCCACTTAGTGCTCTGATGGCCTGAAAGAGAGAAATATCAGAGAGCCCATCCTGCTGATATTTTACACTTGGAATTCCCACTGCTAACAAATGTGGCCTCATCAGTGACTTCAAATGCAATAGGCACCTCCTCTCTACTTTAACAGTTTGGTACTCTTTCATAAGACATTTCCTCCCTAGAGTATTCTGTTTTGTTTTGTTTCCTTTTTTAATGCCAGATAATCTCCTTGAAAACTTCACTTAAATTTTATTTTTAAAAAAGCATTCTTTTTTTCCCCTCAAGATGGAGTCTCACTCTGTTGCCCAGACTGGAGTGCAGTGGCACGATCTCTGCTCACTGCAACATCTGCCTCCCAGGTTCAAGCAATTCTCCTGCCTCAGCTTCCTGGGTAGCTGGGATTACTGGTGTGCACAACCACACCTAGCTAATTTTTGTATTTTTAGTAGAGAAGGGGTTTCACCATGTTGGCCAGGCTGGTCTCCAACTCATGACCTCAAGTGATCCACCTCGGCCTCCCAAAGTGCTGGGATTACAGGCGTGAGCCACCATGCTGGGCCAAAACCACTCTTTTCTATGACACCAAATTTGGATCAGTCCTTTTCATTATATCCTATCATCTATTATATCCAGCCTAAATGTAAGTGGCCACCCTGTGAGGTGCAGATAAAAACAATGGATACTCTTGTTTACTCTCCTTGAGTTAATAGAGGAGTTGAAAATTTTAACAGAAGAGCTGATCATTCATGTAGAGCTTTAAGTATTTTTAGATGGGCCATGAGACATAAAGCAAACATTTTGAATAATTATAGCACTACAATTCTACTGTGAAATGATTTTTATTTTTTAAACTTACTTGCTGAGTTAACATTAGCATTACACAAGAAATGGAAAATCTGACAGAATCTGATTATCTCATGAGGAAGTACAGCTATATACATCAGAAAGCAACAACATAGCAACTTCCTTCTTAAAAGCTTTTCTTTCTCCATAAATATGATCTGAGCAATCTATAAATCAAGGTGTTTGCTTTTTTATTAGTATTATACTTTAAGTTCTGGGATACATGTGCAGAACATGCAGTTTTGTTACATAAGTATACACGTGCCATGGTGGTTTGCTGCACCCATCAACCCATCACCTACATTAGGTATTTCTCCTAATACTATTCCTTTCCTAGTCCCCGATCCCCACTGCCTGACAGGCCCCAGTGTGTGATCTTCCCCTCCCTATGTATAGGTATTCTCATTGTTCAACTCCCATTTATGAGTGATTACATGCAGTGTTTGGTTTTCTGTTCTTGTGTTAGTTTGCTGAGAATGATGGTTTCCAGTTTCATTCATGTCCCTGCAAAGGACAGGAAGTCATCTTTTTTATGGTTACATAGTATTCCATGGTGTATATGTGCCACATTTTCTTTATCCAGTCTATCATTGATGGGCATTTGGGTTGGCTCCAAGTCTTTGCTATTGTGGACAGTGCTGCAATAAACATACCTGTGCATGCATCTTTATAGCAGAATGATTTATAATCCTTTGGGTATCTACCCAGTAATGGGATTGCTGGGTCAAATTGTATCTCTATTTCTAGATCCTTGAAGAATGGCAATTCTTCACTGTCTTCCACAATGATTGAACTAATTTACACGCTCACCAACAGTGTAGAAGCGTTCCTATTTCTCCACATACTCTCCAGCATCTGTCATTTCCTCGCTTTTTGATGATTGCCATTCTAACTGGCTTGAGATGGTATCTCATTTTGGTTTTGATTTACATTTCTCTAGTGACCAGGGATGATGAGCTTTTTTTCCTATGTTTGTTGGTTGCATCAATGTTTTCTTTTGAGACGTGTCTGTTAATATCCTTCACCCACTTTTTGATGGAGTTTTTTTTTTTTTCTTGTAAATTTGTTGAAGTTCTTTGTAGATTCTGGATATTAGCCCTTTGTCGGATGGATTGTGAACATTTTCTCCCATTCTGTAGGTTGCCTGTTCACTCTGATGATAGTACAGAAGCTCTTTAGTTTAATTAGATCCCATTTGTCAATTTTGGCTTTTGTTGCCATTGCTTTTGGTGTTTTAGTCATGAAGTCTTTGCCCATGCCTATGTCCTGAATGGTATTGCCAAGGTTTTCTTCAAGGGTTTTTATGGTTTTTAGGTCTTATGTTTAAGTGTTTAATCCAACTTGAGTCAATTTTTGTATAAGGTGTAAGGAAGGAGACCAGTTTCAGTTTTCTACACATGGCTAGACAGTTTTCCCAACATCATTTATTAAATAGGAAAGTCTTGCTTGTTTTTGTCAGGTTTGTCAAAGATTAGTTGCTGTAGATGTGTGGTGTTATTTCTGAGGCCTCTTTTCTGTTCCATTGGTCTATATATCTATTTTGGTACAAGTCTTATGCTGTTTTGGTTACTGTAGCATTGTAGTATACAGTTTGAAATCAGGTAGTGTAATACCTCTAGCTTTGTTCTTTTTGCTTAGGATTGTCTGGGCTACGTGGGCTTTTTGGTTCCATATGAAATTTTAAGTAGTTTTTTCTAATTCTGTGAAGGAAGTCAATGGTAGCTTGATGGGAATGGCATTGAATCTAAAAATTATTTTGAGCAATATGGCCATTTTCAAGATACTGATTCTTCCTATCCGTGAGCATGGAATGTTTTTCCATTTGTTTGTGTCCTCTCTTACTTCCTTGAGCAGTGGTTTGTAGTTGTCCTTGAAGAGGTCCTTCACATCCCTTGTAAGTTGCATTCCTCTGTATTTTATTCTCTTTGTAGCAATTGTGAATGGGAGTTCACTCATGATTTGGTTTTCTGTTTGTCTATTATTGGTGGATAGGAATGCTTGTGATTTTTGCACATTGATTTTCTATCTTGAGACTTTGCTGAAGTTGCTTATCAGCTTAATGAGATTTGGGCCTGAGACGATGGAGTTTTCTAAATATACAGTCATGTCATCTGCAAACAGAGACAATTTGACTTCCTTTCTTCCTTTTGAAGACCCTTTATTTCTTTCTCTTGCCTGATTGCCCTGGCCAGAACTTCCAATAATATGTTGAATAGAAGTTGTGAGAGAGGACATCCGTGTCTTGTGCCGGTTTTCAAAGAAAATGCTTCCAGCTTTTGCTCATTCAGTATGATATCGGCTATAGGATTGTCATAAACAGCTCTTATTATTTTGAGGTACATTCCATCATTACCTAGTTCATTGAGAGTTTTTAGCATGAAAGAATGTTGAATTTAATCAAACGCCTTTTCTGCATCTATTGAGATAATCATGTTTTCTTTTTGTCATTGGTTCTGTTTATGTGATGGATTACATTTATTGATTTGTGTATGTTGCAACAGCCTTGTATCTCAGGGATGAAGTGAACTTGATCGTGGTGGATAAGCTTTTTGATGTGCCGCTGGATCAGTTTGCCAGTATTTTATTGAAGATTTTGACATCAATGTTCATCAGGCATATTGGCCTGAAATATTCTTTTTTTGTTGTGTCTCTGCCAGATTTTAATATCAGGATTATGCCAACCTCATAAAATGAGTTAGGGTGGATTCCCTCTTTTTCTATTGTTTGGAATAGTTTTAGAAGAGTGGTACCAGCTCCTCTTTGTACCTTTGGCAGAATTAGGCTGTGAATCCATCTGGTCCTGGGGTTTTTTTTTTTCTTTTGGTGGGTAGGCTATTCATTACTGCCTCAGTTTTAGAACTTGTTATTGGTCTATTCAGGGATTCAACTTCTTCCTGGTTTAGTCTTGGGAGGATGTATGTGTCCAGGAATTTATCCATTTCTTCTAGATTTTCTAGTTTATCTGCATAGAGATGTTTATAGTATTCCCTGATGGTAGTTTGTATTTCTGTGGGATCAGTGTGATATCCCCTTTCTCATTTTTTATTGTGTCTGATTCTTGTCTCCTTTCTTCTTTACTAGTCTGGCTAGTGGTCTATGTATTTTGTTAATCTTTTCAAAATACCACCTCCAGGATTCATTAATTTTTTGAAGGGTTTTTCTTGTCTCTATCTCCTTCAGTTCTGCTCTGGTCTTAGTTAGTTCTTGTCTTCTGCTAGCTTTTGAATTTGTTTACTTTTGCTTCTCTAAATCTTTTACTTTTGATGTTAGGGTGTTAATTTTAGATGTTTTCTGCTTTTTCCTGTGGGCATTTAGTACTATAAATTTTCCTCTAAACACTGCTTTAGCTGTGTCTCAAGAGATTCTGGTGAATTATGTCTTTGTTCTCACTGGTTTCAACTACCTTATTTATTTCTATCTTAATTTCATTATTTACCCAGTACTCATTCAGGAGCAGGTCATTCCGTTTCCATGTAGTTGTTCAGTTTTGAGTGAGTTTCTTAATCCTGAGTTTTAATTTGATTGAGTTGTAGTCTGAGAAACTGTTTATTATGATTTCCTTTCTTTTGCATTTGCTGAGAAGAGTTTTACTTCCAATTTTGTGGTCAATTTTAGGATAAGTGTGATGTAGTGCTAAGAAGAATGTATATTCTGTGGATTTGGGGTGGAGACTTCTGTAGATGTCTATGAGGTCCGCTTGGTCCAGGGCTGAGTTCAAGTCCTGAATATTCTTGTTAATTTTCTCTTCTCATTGACCTCTTTAATATTGACAGTGGAGTGTTAAAGTATCCTCCTATTATTGTATGGGAGTCTAAGTCTTTTTGTAGGTCTCTAAGAATTTGCTTTATGAATCTGGGTGCTCCTGTATTGGGTGCATATATATTTAAGATAGTTAGTTCTTCTTGTTGCATTGATCCCTTTACCATTATGTAATGATCTTTGTCTTTTTTGATCTTTGTTGATTTAGAGTTTGTTTTATCAGGGACTAGGATTGCAACCTCTGCTTTTACTTGCTTTCAATTCGCTTGGTAAATCTTTCTCTATCCCTTTATTTTGAGCCTATTTGTATCTTTGCATGTGAGATGGGGCTCCTGAATACAGCACACTGATGGGTCTTGACTCTTTATGCAGTTTTCCAGTATGTGTCTTTTAATTGGGACATTTAGCCTGTTTACATTTAAGGTTAATATTGTTATGTGTGAATTTGATCCCGTCATTATGATGCTAGGTGGTTATTTGCCCATTAGTTGATGCAGTTTCTTCATAGTGTCAATGGTCTTTAGGATTTGGTATGTTTTTGCAGTGGCTAGCATTGTTTTTTTCTTTCCATATTTAGTGTTTCCTTTAGGAGTTCTTGTAAGGCAGGCCTGGTGGTGACAAAATCTCTCAGCATTTGCTTGTCTGTAAAGGAATTTATTTCTCCTTCACTTATGAAGCTTCGTTTGGCTGGATATGAAATTCTGCGTTGAAAATTATTTTCTTTAAGAATGTTGAATATTGGCCTCTACTTTCTTCTGTCTTGTAGGGTTTCTGCACAGAGATCTGCTATTAGTCTGATGGGCTTCTGTTTGTGGGTAACCTGATCTTTCTCTCTGGCTGCCCTTAACATTTTTTTCTTAATTTCAACCTTGGTGCATATACGAGTATGTGTCTTGGAGTTGCTCTTCTCGAGGAGTATCTTTGTGGTGTTCTCTGTATTTTCTGAATTTGAATGTTGGCCTGTTTTTCTAGGTTGGGGAAGTTCTCCTGAATAACATCCTGAAGAGTGTTTCCAATTTCATTCCATTCTCATCAATTTCAGGTACACCAATCAGACATAGGTTTGTTCTTTTCACATAGTTTCATATTTCTTGGAGGTTTTGTTCATTCTTTTTTTTTTCTCTCTAATCTTGTCTTCAGCTTTATTTCATTAATTTGATCTTCAGTCTCCAATATCCTTTCTTCCATTTGATTAATTTGACTACTGATACTTGTGTATGCTTCATGAATTTCTCATGCTGTGTTTTTCAGCTCCATCAGGTCATTTATGTTCTCTAAAGTGATTATTGTAGTTAGCAATTCCTCTAACCTTTTTTCAAGGTTCTTTGCTTCCTTGCATTGGGTTAGAACATGCTCCTTTAGCTCGGAGGAGTTTGTTATTATCCACCTTCTAAAGTCTACTTCTGTGAGTTCTTATTCTCTGTCCAGTTTGGTTTTGCTAGTGAGGAGTTGTGATCCTTTGGAGGAGAAAAGGCATTCTAGTTTTTGGAACTTTTAGCCTTTTTGCACTGTTTTTTCCTCACCTTTGTGGATTTATCTATATTTGGTCTTTGACGCTGGTGACTTTCGGATGGGGTTTCTGTGTGGATATCCTTTTTGTTGATATTGATGCTATCCCTTTCTGTTTGGTAGTTTTCCTTCTAATAGGCTCCTCTGCTGCAGGTCTGCTTAAGTTTGCTGGAGGTCCACTCTAGACCCTGTTTGCCTGGATATCACAAATGGAGTCTACAGAATAGCAAAGATTGCTGTCTGTTCCTTCCTCTGGAAGCTTTGTCCCAGAGGGGTACCCACCAGATGCCAGCCAGAGCTCTCCTGTATGAGGTATCTGTCGACCTCTGCTGGGAGGTGTCTTCCCATCAGGAAGCATGGTGGTCAGGGACCAACTTGAGGAGGCAGTCTGTCCCTTAGCAGAGCTTAAGCTCTGTGCTGGAAGAGCCGCTGTTCTCTTCAGAGCTGGCAGGCAGGAATGTTTAAGTCTGCTGAAGCTGCGCCCACATCCACCCCTTCCCCAGGTGCTTTGTCCCCAGAAGATGGGAGTGTTATCTATAAGCCCCTGACTGGGACTGCTGCCTTTCAGAGATGCCCTGCCCAGGAGAGGAGGAATCTAGAGAGGACGTTTGGGTATAGCAGCTTTGCTGAGCTGCGGTGGGCTCTGCCCAGGTAGAACTTTCCGGCAACTTTGTTTACACTGTTAGGGGAAAATGGTCTACTCAAGCCTCAGTAATGGCAGATGCCCCTCCCCACACCGAGCTCCAGCATCCCAGTTCAACTTCAGACTGCTGGGCTGGCAGCAAGAATTTCTAGCCAGTTGATCTCATCTTGCTGGACTCCATGGAGGTGGGATCTGAACTAGATCACTTGGCTCCCTGGCTTCAGTCTCCCTTCTAGTGGAGTGAATGGTTCTGTCTTGCTGATGTTCCAGGTGCCACTGGGGTATGAAAAAAGACTCCTGCAGCTAGCTTGGTGTCTGCACAAACATTCATCCAGTTTTGTGCTTAAACCAGGACCTTGGTGGTATACACACCCAAGGGAATCTCCTGGTCTGCAGGTTGTGAAGACCATGGGAAAAGCATAGTATCTAGGTTGGAGTGCATTGTTCTTCACAGGACAGTCTTTCATGGCATCCCCTTGCTAGAGGAGGGATTTCCTGGATCCCTTACACTTCCCAGGTGAGGTGATGTCCCACGCTGCTGCTTCTTGCCCTCTGTGGGCTGCACCCACTGTCTAACTAGTCCCAATGAGATGAGCTGGGTACTTCAGTTGGAAATGCAGAAATCACCTGCCTTCTGCATTGATCTTTCTGAGAGCTGCAGACTGGGGCTGTTTCTATTCAGCTATCTTGAATCATTTATAAGCCCAACGTCATTAGAAGTGATATGCTTTAAAAACACCCAAGGTGTTTGCTTTTTAAAGCATATCACTTCTAATGACGTTGGGCTTATAAATTTTTCCATATTAAACCTCAGTTGTTCCCTAAAAAATATATTTTTATTCTCCCAGAAAAACATGCTTTTTTTTTTTTTTTTTTTTTTTGAGATGGAATCTTGCTCTGTCTCCCATTCTGGAGTGCAGTGGTGTGATCTCAGTTCATTGCAACCTCCGCATCCCAGGGTCAAGCAACTCTCCTGCCTCAGCCTCCTGAGTAGTTGGGATTACAGGCACATTCCACCATGACCAGCTAATTTTTGTATTTTTAGTAGAGATAGGGTTTCAACATGTTGGTCAGGTTGGTCTCGAACTCCTAACCTCGTTGTCCACCTGCCTCAGACCCCCAAAGTACTGGGATTACAGGTGTGAGCCACCATACCCGGCCAAAAACATGCATTTAATGAACTTGTTTATCAAATACCAATCTGAAAAGTAATCATTTTACTTATGTATTCAATTCAATCCAACATACATCAATTGTGTGCCTACTATGTGCCAGGCCCTATACCAGGTGCTGGGAGTACAAAGATGTGTAAAACACAATTCTTGCTCTCCAACGATTCAGTGTGTAAGGGTAAATAGGCTTGATAGCTATAATAAAAGATTGATAAATGCTATAAGAGCAGTAGAAGTATAGTGCTAAAGGAGGCAGAGCATCGAGGCATAATTCTTCCTGGGTGAAAAGGAGAATGCGGCTGGAGAAGAGCAACTATTGGGATTGGTGCCACTACAATATGGCATTCAATTTCAGCTGCATCCATGATGATTTTAAGATTCTGATTTGATGTCCTGGTCTAACTGCTTCTTCTCTCCCTTCACTAACGATTTCAGAATTCATAATTCTTTATGTAGCTCAACACTTTTTTTTTTTAATTTCTTCCTGTGTCCCTTGCCCTCTTCCTCTTTAGCAAACCGTTACCTTTCTTTGTTCATAGAGCAAATTGTCTCTCTCACATTAATGACTTCAGTTTCCTGCTCTCCTTCCCCATTTCATTCCCCCACCACCACCCAGTATTTTCTATGAAGATATTCTGGTCACAGGTTTAAAGTTTAGACACATCTTCCTGTGCTCTGGATTACATGAATTCTTGCTCTTTGGAAGAATTTACTGCATCAATAATTTTCTCCTTTTTTGTATTTTCATCCTTTCCTTTGGCTTCTTCTTTGCATTCAGATGTTCTCAAATGTCTTTCATCTTTAAATATAACACAAAACCCCCACCTTATTTCTTACTTTATTTTTGTTTATTTTTTCTTTTCAGATGGGGTTTTGCTCTTGTTGTCCAGGGTGGAGTGCAATGGTGCAATCTTAGCCCACTGCAACCTCCACCTCCCAGATTCAAGCGATTCTCCTGCCCCAGCCTCAAAGTAGCTGGGATCATAGGAGTGCACCACCACATTCGGCTAATTCTGTATTTTTAGTAGAGATGGGTTTTCACAATGTTGGCCAGGCTGGTCTTGAACTCCTGACCTCTGGTGATCCACCCATGTTCGCCTCCCAAAGTGCTGGCATTACAAGGATGAGCCACCACACCCAACCATTTCTTACTTTAATAACCCTGTCTTTCTCCTCTCTATCAATCTCTTTGACAGAAGAAGTTAACTACCATTTATTTCAATGATGACTACTATTTGGATACTTCTTTCATACTTCAGTGAAACTTCTTTGCCGAAGCTCATCAATGCTTTCTTGTCAAATTCAATGTTCTCTCTTCAGTACTACTCTTAGTTATTCTTTCTGTATCATTTTATATAAATATGCCTTTCTTCTTGAAATTATCTTTTACTCTAGCTTTCAATATACTGCTCTTTCTAGATTTCCCTTTTACTTTTCTATTTTATCTTTTCTGTTGTTTTCTTTTGACTTCCAGTTACATCTCGAGGAGTAAATATTGGCTCAAATAGTGAAGATACGTAGATAGTCTTTTAATGCCCCCCAAAACACATGGACTACACATGGGAACAGTGTCACCAAAAGAGAGAAGAAATGATCTGGGTCAATTCATCCATCTTATATCTCTACATCCATTTGATTTTTTCTTTTGTCTGCTTAGCACTATGGGGTGGTATTAAGCTCATGCCATAACTCCAGAATTGGGCAGATGATTTCAGTCTATCCAATCAGATTTTTCTACTTCCTAGTTATAGTAATTGGACTAAGGATGAACAATAAAACTCATTTCTGAGTCTTTTATTACAACTACTAGGAAAGAAGGTAGCACAGTTCTGCTGTACCTGAAGTTGGGGTAATGTATATGTAATGTTGCTAGGTGTCACTGTAAGGAATAAGTCTGACTGACTGAAGAACAGAGTCAGAAAATAGAAACTAAAATTCTTACAGCATCATTTGCGTACCTGGAAAGATCTAGCTGTCCCAGGAGCCAATTATTAAACTGGCCTTTTCAGTCACTTACGATCACAAATGATTATCCTTATGATGATTATCACCATTGTTATTGCTTAAACTAGTTTGAGTGTCTTTTTACAAACTTGGAATCACAAAGGGAAAAAACGTCCTATCTAATAAGGTTTTCCTGTCTTCTAGGCCCTTGCTACTCGGTGTGGTCCCAGAACCAGTGAGATTGTATTACCTGAGGGGTGCCTTAGAATGCAGAGTCCCAGATTCTACCTAGACCTAATGAATCAGAATAAGCATTTTTAATAAGAGTCTCTAGGTGATTCACTTGTACTCTGAAGCTGGAGGACTACTGTTCTCGGATCTAATAGAGTTTCTCTGTCTCTCTCTTTTTGTTTTTGGTTCTCTATGATAGTCATTTTCACCTGGGCAGGGAGAATGTATCCCAGAGATATCAGAAGAGAATGTCCCAGAGTCCTTTCCTGACCAGTTGACAATCATTGCTTCACATGTCCTGCCTCACATTTTTGCATCAACTTCTGTGGCTTTTGCTACTACCTACAGAAGATTGACTTCCAAATGATGCCTACTAGAAATCTGAACCTGGATGTTCCCAGTGTCTGAAATGCAATTTCTAAATCTCAATTCCCTCACCCTCCCTCCCTTTCCTCCTAAATTTTATTCTTAGTAAATGACACCTATTACTCTGGTTTTCATTTCCTTAACTCTCTTTTCCCCTTCACTACAATAACCTCTCTGGCTCTGAAACTAACTGATATGACCACCAATGATCTTCTTATTGATAAGTCAATTGTATCTTATTAAACCTCTGTGGGTTTTGGCAATTCTATGTTTCTTGAAGCGGTTTCCTTCCTGGTCTTTCTTGGTATGATGCACTTTTGGTTTTCTTGGTATTTTTCTGACATGACAGAAATGGTATTTTCAAACATTTTCGTTTGTTTATTTTTCTTATATGCCCCTTCTCATTGGTTTGCCCCAGAGCTCTGATCTCAGCTCTTTCTTATTCTACAGTCTCTGGGCAATTTCATCTAATCTGTGGTTTTTATAATGTATTTAGCAAATGTTTCTTGAGCATCTACCAAATATCAGTGCCTAGAACCAAACCTAACATATACTGGTGGTAGCTTTTTTTGAATAAATGCATGCATGAATGATATTCCAGGCATTATTTGTGGTAGACACTGGGATACATATGTCAGTAAGATTAGGTTTCTTCCTACCTTCAAGCCAGCCACAGTATAGTGGAGTCATATCTGTTACTCCAAATTTTGGCTTACTCCTGAGCTCCAGACCCACATATTCAACTACCTTTTTTGTATTCTCATCTTCTTGTCCTCCATGCACCTCACGTGTAACATGTCCAGTGTTGTACTTCTTACTCTTATATGTATTCATCTTTAGTTACCTGACTTGGTGAATAACAGCATCATCTGTCTGATGGCCCAAGCCAGAAATTGGGGGTTCTAACTAATCACCAACAGCTATCTGTACAATCCTCTTAATATCTCTGATTCCTTTTTCTCTATTCCTTTTGCTATTGTTTTAGGACCCTTATTCATTATTTCTTGCTTGAATTATTACAATTGCCAGCCTGGAGGTAACTATTTTAAATTCTTTCAGCTAATTCTTTGGGTATCAGGCTTTATATCTTTATAACACATTTATTCACTACTTTCTGATTTTTTCTGATTTAGGCTTTATTTATTGATTTGCCACTTTTAAAGATAAACAATTTAGCCCTGTTTTTATCTCCCCCATATTTACTATATACGGGAATTCCTTCTGAGCACTCAGTCTAACAATATAATTATACTTTTATTTTTATTAGGTCAGTAGTCAGTGTTTCTACTATTATGACAATGGAAATGCTAATCACCAACTGAGCCATAGTTAGTACCTATTATTGTATTTCCTTTTCTGTATATTTTTCCCTGAAGATAATTTTTATGATTGTTTTGATTCCTTAACTATCTACTAAATTGAACAATAAGAAATTGATAGTTTTATAAGACAAAATTATTGAATATTGGCATTCTGTGGTTCAAACTGGCATGTTCTTTTTATTAATTCACACCTAATTCTCTCATAGTTACCCACATATCTCAATACTTTCAGATGAAATATCACTTTCAGAGAGATCCAAGATGGCCGATTAGCAATAGCTCAGGAATGTAGCTCCCAGTGAAAGCGCAGAGAACGAGTGGACGCCGCACTTTCCGACGAATTTTTGTTGCCCACAGACCGGAAGATTCCCGGCAGAGGAGCCACACGGGTCGCCAGCGCGACTCTTTTGGCCGGCGCGGCTGTTTTGCCGGCGCTCCAGCGCGGCGCTTCCCGGTGCGGAGTGTACGGGACGGACAAGCTTGGCTGGTCCCATCCCCACAAGGAAAACAGCAATTGGAAGTGCTGCAGACTGAGAGTCTCACAGCAAGCACAGCGAACCCGGGAAGGTCCGGCTCTGTGGGGAACGAGCATCCGCCAAAGGAAAACTAAGAAACAGAAAAACTTCATCACC
>CAUYQU010012980.1:0-23460 GCA_963574635.1 Cheracebus regulus | reverse complement strand
AAGGTGGGGGAAGGAGAGGAGAAGGTGGGGGAAGGAGAGGAGAAGGTAGGGGGTGGGGAGGAGAAGGTGGGGGAAGGAGAGGAGAAGGTTGGGGGCGGGGAGAGAAGGTGGGGGCAGGGAGGAGAAGGTAGGGGGTGAGGAGGAGAAGGTGGGGGAAGGAGAGGAGAAGGTTGGGGGCGGGGAGAGAAGGTGGGGGAAGGAGAGGAGAAGGTAGGGGGTGGGGAGGAGAAGGTGGGAGGTAGGGAGGAGAAAGTGGGGTCTGGGGAGAAGAAGGTGGAGGTCTGGGGAGGAGAAGGTGGAGGTCTGGGGAAGACAGGGTGAGGGTGGGGAGGAGAAAGTGGGAGGAGAGGAGAAGGTGAGGGGGTGAGGAGGAGAGGGTAGGGGCAGGAGAAGAGAGGGGTGGGGTGGGGAGGAGAGGATGGGGAATGGGAAGCGGTGGGGGAAGGGGAGGAGAGTACAGGGGTGGAAGGACTGACAATGGTCATGTCCACTTCCCAGCCACCCTCTCCTGGGTGAGAGGGACCCCCAGAGACCTGAGGCTGGAGGGATTCCTCCCAGAGGCTGGAGGGATTCCTCCCAGCCCAGCTGGGAAGAAGGTGGTGGGAAAGGCACGCTGGGCCTGGGGGAGACTTGCTGAAGAATCCAGGGTTAGCCCCGGCCAGAGCTGGGGTTAGAACTCCCTGGAGCCAGTGCCAGGTGACCACGGCCCTGGACTGTGTGTGGAGAGGAGGAACCGAGAGGTGGAGCTTGCACGTGGCTGTTACTGGCTGCATGCAGGCCCCCAGGTTCCCCTTTCCAAACGCCAGCCGTGCCGCTGTGGCCAAGACGGAGCAGCCAGGGCCGGGCAGACCAGGAAAACACTAGCATTTTTATCTGTCCAAAATTCAGTTTTTAACACCAAATAGCTGTAGGCCATGCAAGAAAGAGATGAGGAAGGAGGTCAGCGGGGAGCTGAAAAATACCATACAAGCAAGCGTTTCCTGCTGTTTGTTCTCCTGAATAAAAAAGCAAGAAGTGGCTTTTCTTCTCCTGGTCCACAGCCAGCATGCACTGCTCTGCCCGTGCCTCTCACATCGCCCTGGTTCTGTGTTTATGCTGGTGGGTGTCCTCCACCTGAGGGTATGTTCCTACAGGCAAAGGGTCTGATTCACTTCCTGCATAATATTTCAGCTCTGTGCATAGGAAGAGCTCAGAGAGCAACTGAATTTGGGTGGCTGGAAAACCGAGCGTCAGGCCACTGCCAGCCTCATATTCCCCCAGGAACAGACCTCCAGAGGCTTTCACCCACAGCACCCTCAGAGCTGCAGCCGGCTCCTGGAAGAGCTGGATGTTGGTCCAGCACTCTCTCCCCAACACTCCTGGGGAACATGAGGCCAACAGGTGGGCTGGGGCACTGTGCTGTGATCACACCCTTCAAGGGCCTATCTTTGTACACAGCTGAAAACAGGAAACTGAATGCCCGTGTAGCTTCTCAGCTGCAGGTCACCCCAAGCTGCCGAGGAGGATGTGGGCAGGCGCTGGGCAGCTGTGTTTCGGGAGGCCTGCAACGTTCTACTTCCCCAGTGTTCCCACGTGGGATCCCTATGTTTCCAGACTCATAATGTGCATGGAGGAATGGCTGGCTGAGAAGTTAGGAAATCCATCCCTCGATGGGGTCTTATGCCAGTTCTACTTAATACTTCGTTTTTCCAGTTCTAAGCATCTCTTCCCTGCCAGAAAATGAGTTGTGTTTGCTTCAAAAATACTACGAAACGCAGAATGGGTGAGTATAAATGGCTCTAAATTTAATAAACATTGTTCACCCAACCAATGTGCAGTATTTTTCTTCCCACCCTTTCAAACCCCTCCTTGACCTTGAAGTCAAAGTTTAGCTGGAGGCCCAGCCTCCCACGCCCATTCTGGCCTTCATTCCTGAGTTCAGCCTGGACAGTTAATTGATAACAGGTGCACCACCCACGGCCCAGGCAGGACTCACCGGGCTGGAAGCCTCCAGCGCCCCCAGTGGCAGCGCTTCGGCAGGATTTGAGTCCCAACCCAGTTTACTTGGCAAACAATAGTCTTGGTGTGGGTGGAGATGAGAAAAACATCTGCCTTCCTCATCTGGCTTTCAAAATACAATGTTCCCTAAAAGACTGGAAGGGAGGACAGAGAGTTCTAACTGGCTGGAAACTCCTGCCCAAACAGATGATTTGGAAGGCTGATTTCATTCTGGGGGATGGGTGTGGAGTGTTCTCGACCCACCCAGCAGGTTACAACCTTTCTCTTCATCCCTTCCTTTCCAGAACTGGTTATGAAATTTTTTTTTACCCTGAGCATGCACAGCATATCAAACACCACCCAAGTACAGGTATTTTGTATGCAGTAGGTTGATAGTTTCTAAAAGAACACACAAAGGCATCTGAGCCAGACTTAGGTATCGCCAAGAAGGAAAAGGCAAAAGAGACCCTATCCTTCCGGGCCCTGTCAGTGAAGACTTTAAGAACCGAAAGGCACTCCTCCTGCCTCCACCACTTTGCTGCCCCCTTGCAAACCAGATCAGTGGCATTTCTTGTTCAATAGACCATTCCTGATTCTGGGCCTCCGCACAGATGCAGTATCATGCAATATCTAACATCAGGTGCCCACAGGCACAGCGGGGAGCTGGTGCCATGAAGGGCTCTGATCTCTAGAAGGTTCCAGTTTCATTTTTAGACAGAGGCACTTACATTCTGCAAGAAGTAATGAAATGTTGGCGAGTAGCAATTGTAGGCATGGATGCAGGGGTTAAATCAAACTTTCCCTTAACTCGCTGCTGGAATGGATTACAGAAACCCTTCAAGACATATATTGTGTGAAGGAGACAACAGATTGCCTTTCCTGAGCTGACTGAAACTTGAATATTAAAAATTCGGCTTCTATGAAAGCAGGAAATGGAACAGGAAGTCCAAAAAGTAACCAGGAGTGGAGAGATGAGGAAATCGTGAAGCACCTTCACTACAATCTCCTCTCTTTCCAAAGGTTTCTACTCTCCAGGGCTCCTCTATAATGATGTGGGACGCTTGTGAATAACACAAGGTGCTTGTCAAACATACAGACTCCTGGGCTGAGCGTCTGCAGCTATGACCTGAGTGCAGCCCAGGATCTTGCCTGTTGGTTTCCAGATGACCCAGATCCACACTCAGGTTTAGACTAGTCTCCAAAACCTACTCTTGCTGACTTTCTTCCCACATCCATGAGCATGAACGCTGGGTCGTTACATAAACGACACTGGAAAATCGTTACAAAATTCAAGAAAAAAATACCTGGGCTATTTAAGCACAAGGTTTACTGTATTATTTTGACTTCATTTCATGTGCCATGCTAGTTTATGAATGTTCTATAAGATTTTCAAGAAGGCAAATTATATTCATAATCAAATACTGAAATGAGAGGGCCCCTTACAGCTAATCTGGCTCCAAAGCAGCTTTCTGAGCAGGTACGGATGCTCAGGAAACACTGATTCAGGCTGGTCTCTAAAATGCTGCTAAGTGTCAACAGCCTGTTGAAAGTGGCATCACCCTTCCCTAATCTCTACTGTCTGTTTGTGGGTGTGCTGAAGAACTATGAAGTGCCCATGGCCTTCAGGGGATACCCAGGGTGGTGGTGAATGGGCAACCCTGTAAAGCCTGTGCTTCATGCCCAGCACAGGGCACTCCCATCAGCTCTGTTATTTAACAGGATTGGGTCCTAGGACCTGGCAAAGAGAACTGGTGGCCCTGGACTCTGGGTTCTGCCCCAGGCTACCCAGATCCAGCCAAGAAGAGCTCAGGGTTGGCAGGGGATGAGGAGATTTGGGGCCTCCATTGACTGAGCTGCCTAAGTACCCGCCGCTGCCTTCCATCCTACACCCCTTCGCTCCCTGGCCACAGTCAGAGCCAAACTGGAATGAACAGCACTGAAGAGAGAAGTGGCTGCCTCCCTTCCCTCCCTCCCTGGGGCCGCAGCTCTGGCTTCCTATCCTACAGGAAGGGAGGTGAAGCCCTTCCTTAAGAAGGATGTGGACTCAGGAGGGGTCACACACAAAGGGGAGCCTGTCACAACGGGGGGAGCAAGTCAGGATGTTACGAACAATCAAAAGCTTCCTTCAGAGGTTCCTGTTTAATTAAAAATTTCAAAGGGTAGGACTTCCAAACCTGCTGGTCTCCCCAGGATGCCCCAAGGGTCTCAGGAGACGGTGCAGTCAGACAGCTGAGGGGTCTCCGCCCACCATCAGCCGTCCCAGCCCCTCTCCTCAGTGTCTCCACTTTAGGGTTCCCGCTTAGGTGGCCCTGGAGAACATTTTCCTCTAGTGGTCACCTGGCTGAATGCGTAGCCATCCCCTGAGACGTCTTGCTGGAACAGACAGCGGGGCCTGAGGATACCATCACAGGCAGGCACCATTCCCAGCACAGGGAGAGAGGAAACCACTTCGTGCCTCTTCTTCATGGTGGGCTCATCAATGAGCAGAAGGGAAATCACTGTCAGTCGGTCCAACTGCCAACTGGGTCTCCCTTCTGCTGCTTCTGGGTAGAAGGCAGTTTTGGGAACCTCAGGTCATATGCCCAGGGGTAATTACTGCCCAGGTTCCTGGGAGACATTTGCCCACACTCTTCCCTTTGGAGCTTCTCAGTAAGAAAACTCATGATGTCTAAAAACTGTGCATGTCAAACTTCATTAGGGTTCTAGAAAGAGGCCTAGGTATAGTTATCCACTAACAAATTAAGCCGATTCTGAGAAAGATTTGCTATAGGGGGCCTTCTCCTTTCAAGATTTGATTACGAAAATAAAGTGCTATATTAAAATATTACAGAATATTTGTAAACTAGTATGGCACATAAAATGAATCTCAAAATAATACTCAGTAAGCACTGTATTTAAATACCATGGATCTTTTTGCCTTGTATTTTGTAATCATTTCTCAATTCTTACTATATTAAAAGCCCAGCATTCTCATTTTGTAAATAAGGGGAAGTAAAAAAAAACAGCAAGTCTAAGCGAGTAACAAGAAATCTGGTATCACAACTCCTAGTCCAATAAGTTCTAGGACAGAATGAGGGCCAACACAGTCAACAAACACGCCACCATGCCACCTATGAGCTGGACACGCAATCCCCAGGACTCCAGCGGCCATGCAAGAGGGAAGACAATGCCTAAAGGAACTCGCACTGCACTGCAAGGTCACCCCTCCTTCCATGACAAAAGCTCTCCGTTCTGAAGAGCCCCTGAAGCCAGAGACTGAACCCCCATATAAAAATACAACACATGTCAGCTCTGCGAAGCCAAAATAACTCATCATCTTATCTCCTGTCCTAAGTTCCCTGCTTCTCACATTCTCCTCTCTTGACTGTGTTCTGGGGCAAGGAAAATATCTACCATTGCCAATTACGGAGCCTGTTCCAATCAAAGCCACCTCAGCTGCAAACTTATCTTTGACATGGGACATTCTCCATTGCTTGTGGTGGGGAGAACAGACCCTTTTCGTTTCTATGATAATATGGTCCAATGTAGGTTTTCTGCCACGTGAGTAATCTAGATGACAGCTTTTCTGCGCAGCATCTTATGCCAATCTACGTCCCTCATGCATAGCTTTGGAGAAGGGTGTACAGCTCTGCCCACGGGCCTGCCGCCCTGAGCCCGGAACACCTCCACCCCTCAGGCGCCTGCAGCGCAGCTGGAAGAAGCAGGTACTGCCGAGCAGGTTTCACACCTTGCTACTAGAGAAGTGGCAGAGAGCTCTTGTTTTTGAAAAGTGATGTCCTCTTAGAAATGAAAAAGGAAACAGCTAAGGGGAAGCACTGAGCTGGGAAATTCTTACAAATAAAGACTCTTACAGCAGGAGAGTTTTGCTTCTTTTGGAAAATGAATCCCTGTGTCACTAGTGGAATTGCAGCCCGGTGGTTTGAAGCCCCATGGGGCACTGTGCGTCTGGCAAACAGTGCAAGTCATTTGTCACACCTAAACATGACCAGGATCCCCTCAGCTACACCATGTCTCCCACCCATGTGATCTGTGACTTCTTTCTGCTGTCCTTTCCATCTGAGCCTATAAAGCATCGGAGTGAGATCCGGTTTGCTTTTCTGCCTCCTCTGTCCTATTTGCCAGAGAAAACATTTTGGAATTCCTCCCAGGAACCTTCCCCCAGTGGTTTCTGTCCAGCGTCCACATTATGTCCTTGAGGGAAACATTTCTCCCACCGTTCTGCACCAGCAAGTGTGCTGGCCTAGGCTTGCTGATGAGCCCCACTTTGCCTGAAGGTGGCACCTGTCACAGGAGTGTCTGTTCTGTGGACACCACTAAGGAATGCCTCCGTTCCTCATGCCGAGCTGGCCCTCCACAGACACTTTCTAAAAACTGCCACCCACATTGCAAATGGCTGCTTTTACTTCTCTCTACTCGTCCAGCTCATTTTAAATGCTCCAGCTTAAATTTATCACATGTCCTCACTGGGCTTTATGGATAGCTTCTAATGTACCCGAATTCTAGAGTTATGGGAGAGAGGAGCAAATAAAGTAAAGGATGTGGCTAAACCAATTTGAAAAAGAAGAGGAAAAAAATGCAACCCAGGCAGAAAACAACAGCATTCTTCTCCTATTAAATGCAAAGCAAATATTAAACTCCTGCAAGGATTTTGGAATTTATATCCATACCCATGCATTTATATTCTAATTGCTCATCACTATGGAAACCAGGTATTTTCGACTGATACCTGAAATATAATAAAGACACAAAAGAAAAAAACAGATCCAGTTTTCTGGGCGTAGACATTTTACTAGGTGGTGCTTAATGAATTTAAGCTTCTGAGAGATGGTTTGTATTCATCAGATCCTCTATCCTGATACCAGACCCTAGTTCCTTGGTCTTAAACTGCAGGGATCAGACTCTCCTGGAAGCTTATGAACATCCAGACTGGTAGGGCACACCCCCAGAGTGTCTGACTCAGTGGGTCTGGGAGGGGCCCGAAGGCCTGCAGTTCTAACAGGTGCTGTCAATGCTGCTGCTTAGGGCCCACTTTGAGAACTGGCTGTTTAGCTCAGTGTTTTGAGATTTCAGAAGAGAAGGACAAGCAGGAGATGAGACGCTGACATTAAGGATCACACAGATCGCACTAAAATACCAATAGCCTTCACCAAAGTCCTCACTTGGTGTCTTCATTCGGTATTCAAAACTCTAGAATTCAAGTTAACAATAGAGCATGGACGCCTACACTTTATTATATGTCCTGACAACATCCCTCACTTGTCTCAAAGAGACTTACTACACATTTAATTTAGGTTTAACAGGGAAATTTTTGCATATTAATCAAATGCCAATTGATTACTAAAGGCATATCCACTGAGGATTAACTAATTTTGATTAGCTAACGTGGACTTCTGACATACCTGCAAAATCCAGTACTTAACAGATAGCAACAAGCTGTCTCAGAGAAATCAAATGACTATGAGAAATAATTTTTAAGTGTAGATATTTTTCGTTGTGAGATTTGCTGACACTTGGCAGCAAACAGACTTGATTTGGGATAACATTTTCTAAATCTTGTCCTTAGCTTGCCCTGTTTCTGAAGCTGCTTCTGCCACAGTGGAGTGCCTCTAATGGACGACCCCTCACTTAGGACACCACTGACTCATCCACGCAGATCCAAAGGTGTGGTGCATGCAAATTCTGCTCTTCATTTCTAGTCTCAGAGTACAAAATAGTAACATCTACAACAAAAATAACAGAACCATGCACTGAGTCTACTGTGCTTCATGCACTACATGAAAGAGGACCAGTATTCCAGTCAATGGAAGTGGGGCTCAAAGGGATTAAAGAGTGAGTTGACCAAGGTGTCCATGTGCAAGTCAGCAGTGGAGCTAAGATCAGATTCTGGGTGGTCTCACCCCAAAGCTCTTCACTTCATCACCACAGACATATTGAATATTAAACATTACAGTCTACAAAGTCTCTATTTTGTTAAAGATTTTTATGTTGTGCATAATAGAATCATTTTACACAATACATAATATTTATTATGTTTTACAAATAAAACTGAGGCTGAGTGAGGTTGGGAGATTTACACAAATTCACAAAGGAAGTCCATAAAATGCCATGACTCTAACCAGACTACAAAGCCCCCTCTAAGCTCTGTCATTTCTCTTGGAGAATCCATTTGTGTGCTTTCCTTGGTGAGTTCAGAACTATTAACAAAATGCCTGTTATGTGCTAAACACTGACAAAACGAATTTGCTGATAATTTTTATGATTGGTCAACTAGAATGATGAGTTACTATAGAAAGTTAAAGATGGTCACATGTTCTTTGATGCTATTCCCAATAAGAGGATTCCCACAGGGATTCTGGGCTAGTCTGTGGCCCAGTAATTATATCGCAATTACTCATCACTATAGGAACCAGGTATTTTTGACTGACACTTTAAATATTATAAAGACACAAAAGAAATAAAAAATCACTGGCCAGGCATGGTGGCTCACACCTGTAATCCCCACACTTTGGAAGGCTGAGGTGGGTGGATTACTTGAGACCAGGAGCTTCAGATCAGCCTGCCTAACATGGTAAACCCTGTCTCTACTAAAAATACAAAAATTATCCAGGCATGGTTCCCAGCTATTTGGGAAGCTGAGGCGTGAGAATCACTCCAGGGGGCAGAGGTTGCAGTGAGTCTAGATCGCACCACTGCACTCCAGTCTGTCGAAAGAGAGAGAGAAGCAAGCAAGCAAAAATTGCCAAGATACAGATTTCTGGGTGTAGGCATTTTTCTACGTAGTGATTTAGTGCGTTTAAGCTTTTGAGATAAAAGAGGAGACTATGTAATCACTTTAGTCTTCTATAATAACTCATCATTCAGGTTGACTAATCATAAAAAATTATCAGCAAATATATATTCTGTCAGTGTTTAATACATAGCAGGCATTTTGTAAACTGCTCTTAACTCACTGAGTAAAGCACAGAGATTGATTATCCAAGAGAAATGACAGTGCTTAGAGGGGGCTTTGTAGTCTAGTTAGAGTCCTGGCATTTAATGGGCTTCCTCGGTGAATATGTAGCTTTGACTAACCAGACATGGTGAAAGTGACTGTAGGCCAGTCCATAGGCTTCAAAAGGACTGGCAGCTTCTTCTTTGGTCTCCTAAAGCCTTGTGCTGCCAGGTAAGAGATCTGACAGTCCCACCTTAGAGGCCATGGGGAGGCACTGAGATGACATGGGGATGATGAGGTATCAGCTGAGCCCAGGCTTCCTATCCCTACTGGAGTGCCACGCCACTGAGAGAAGCCTTCTTAAACCTTGAGGCCAGCCTGGCTACTAGCAGAAAAATACCAGATGTCTGAGTCCATTCATGCTGTTAAAATAGAAGACCATAGATAGGGTGGCTTAACTAACAAATGTTTATTTCTCACAGTTCTGGGGGCTGGGAAGTCCGAGATCCAAGCATAAGCAGATTCGATGTCTGGTAAGGACTCACTTCCTGGTTTGCAGATGGGTGCCTTCTCATCGTATCCTCACAGGGGCAGAAAGTAGAAAAGGAGAGACAATTGCATCACACTGCCAGACTTCAAACTATACTACAAGGCTACAGTAATCAAAACAGCATTGTACCAGTACCAAAACAGAGACATAGACCAATGGAACAGAACAGAGGCCTCAGAAACAACACCACACATCTACAAACATCTCATCTTTGACAAATCTGACAAAAAAAAAGCAATAGGGAAAGGACTCCATGTTTAATAAATGGTGTTGGGAAAACTGGCTAGCAATGCGCAGAAAGCAGAAACTGGATCCCTTCCTGTCACCTTACACTAAAATTAACTCAAGATAGATTAAAGATTTACACATAAAGCCTAACACCATAAAAACTCTAGAAGAAAACATAGGCAAAACCATCCAGGACATAGGCATAGGCAAGGACTTCATGACTAAAACACCAAAAGCAATGGCAACAAAAGCCAAGATAGACAAATGGGATCTAATTAAACTTCAGAGCTTCTGTACAGCAAAAGAAACAATCATTAGAGCGAACCAGCAACCAACAGAATGGGAAAAAAATTTTGCAATCTACCCATCAGACAAAGGGCTAATAATCAGAATCTACAAAGAACTAAAACAGATATACAAGAAAAAAATAAACAATCCCATTCAAAAGTGGGCGAGAGGATATGAACAGACACTTCTCAAAAGAAGACATATATGAGGCCAACAAACATATGAAAAAATGCTCATCATCACTGGTCATTAGATAAATGCAAATCAAAACCACATTGAGGAATCATCTCACACCAGTTAGAATGGTGATCATTAAAAAATGTGGAGACAACAGATGCTAGAGAAGTTGTGGAGAAATAGGAACACTCTTACACTGTTTGTGGGAGTATAAATTAGTTCAATCATTGTGGAAGACAGTGTGGCGATTCCTCAAGGATCTAGAAATGGAAATTCCATTTGACCCAGCAATCCCATTACTGGGTATATACCCAAAGGACTATAAATCCTTCTATTATAAAGACACATGCACACGTATGTTCATTGCAGCACTGTTTATAATAGCAAAGACCTGGGACCAACCCAAATGCCCATCAATGATAGACTGGACAAAGAAAATGTGGCACATATACACCATGGAATACTACGTAGCCATGAAAAATGATGAGTTCGTGTCCTTTGTAGGGACTTGGATGAATCTGGAAACCATCATTCTCAGCAAACTGACACAAGAATAGAAAACCAAACACTGTGTGTTCTCACTCATAGGCGGGTGTTGAACAATGAGAACACGTGGACTTGGGGAGAGGAGAATCACATACTGGGGGCAGCTGGTGGGGGCTAGGGAAGGGACAGCAGGGGGTGGGGAGGGTAGGGAGGGATAACATAGGCAGAAATGTGGGATACAGATGAAGGGGGAATAGAGGCAGAAAACCACCTGGTTATGTATGCACCTTTGCAGTAACCCTGCATGACCTGCATATGTACCACAGAACCTGAAGTAAAAATTTTTAAAAACTGCATGTGCTTTCAGTCACTAAGTTTTGAGGTAGTTATGCAGCAACAGGTTACCAGGAAAAAAACAAACAAAAAACACTTGTTACCTGGAAATGGGGTGCTTCTGAGACAAAAACGACAACCTGTGGCTCAGGATTGGAGACCTGGTGGTGGAGGTGGAGCAAGGTCTGGAAGGCCTCAAGACATCTGTTGCGAAGGAAGGACAAAGAGGAGCTACTTAAGAGACTGGAGTAAAGATGGCCCATTTTATGAGATGGCAAAGTGTTTAATGAACCCATCTCTTGACACAACATGGAAAACAGAAGCTACAGCTATGAATTCATTAATTAGGCTGAGGAGCTTCCCAGCTGGCACACAGAACTCATCTCCTGGTTGTCAATGATAAAATTCAAGACAAAGATGAACCAAAAAAAGAACTGTTAGTTTTTATAAACAGAATGTAGAAGAAATATAAAGGAGCCAGGACTTGCTAGGTTTGAAAATAAAACTTTCTTATCCTTAGTCTCTCCCAGCAAAAGATTCTCAAAGGAAAAATTGGCTCCAGAGCAAAGATCAAACCCAAGATGTTATTTCAAGATTCTTTGTTAAGTATTCAGGTCATCTAAGTGGTGTCTCACGGGTCATTTCAGACAGATGAAAGTCCTGTGAGGGATGTTCAAGGCATGCCTCAAAGAGCTTCTCTTACAAAGATGGCTTCCATGGCTCCAGACAGCCTCCCACAAAGCTAAAGTTAAAGAAGGGTCTGTGTGGCTCCAGGGCATTGGTGTTTCCTGAGAAGGAGAGGGGTCCACGTGAGCCCAGCCCCCAAGGAGACCCTTCCACAGCCGCAGGGGCATACGTAAAGCCATCTTGAACCTTCCGGACCAGCCCACTTGCCAATGACCACAAAGCGATCCCTGCCAAACTCTGTGTCAAGCAGAATAATCGTGGGCCAGCACCTGCCCAAATTCCTGATCCACAAAATTGTGAGACATAAGATGATACTTTAAGCCACTAATTATGGAGTCACTTCTTATACATCAAATGATAACAATTATGACATGAAATTTCACAGCAAATGAGATGAGCAATACAAAAGTCAAGTGAATTTTTTTTTTATAAGACAGAGTTTCAGTCTTGTCACCCAGACTGGACTGCAATGGCATGATCTTGGCTCACAGCAACCTCCACCTCCTGCGTTCAAGCAATTCTCCTGTCTCAGCTTCCCAAGTAGCTGGAATTACAGGCACCTGCCACCACACCTGGCTAATTTTTTTTTGTGTGTTTTTAGTAGAGACGGGGTTTCAGTATGTTGGCCAGGCTGGTGTCAAACTCCTGACCTCGTGATCTGCCTGCCTCAGTCTCCCAGTGCTAGGATTACAGGCATCAGCCACCATGCCCGGCCCTAGTGGAAATTTTTATCACCTTCTTTGTGTTCATATCTGTATATGGTTCCACCAAGGTATGACCTGCTACTAACCACCTAATAACCAGATGCAAGTTTCTTAAACTTTCTACAGCAAAAGATATGGTTCAGTTACTCCTTACCCTCTTCTTGAAACTCTTCTCAACGTCTACTGCACATTGAACTTATAATTTTCTCAACTCTATTTTTATAAATGGCTACCATTTGTCCCTTTCTATTTTCACTTCTACCACCTATTTTAAGCCATTCTATCTCTTACCTGGGCTGTTGCAGTTGCTTTGCAACTAGTATCTCTGCCTCCAGGATGTCTAAACCTCATGTTACATGAATCTTCTCAAAGTGCATCTCTGATGATATCTAGCCTTATCGCCTATCAAATGTAAACTATTCACCAGTCAAAATATACTACTCACTATTCCCCCAAATAAATGTCCCCAGATCTTTACACATGCCATTTTTTCTCCATAGAATAACCCCTTTTCCTCACCCAACATCCATCTCACCCTTTAAATCAGCACTAGTGCTATCCAATCCCTCAGCTACCACTGCAATGCTGTTTTCCTCTCTGAGGAGGTATGGACCTAAACACCCAGTCTAAAGTCAGTATCCTTCCTCCCAAATTCCCATGGCGGTTGGTTCACAATTGCCCAACAGCTTTACCATATTCAGTCAAGTGATTAATCCGTAGATTTGTCCTCTACCAGATTATATGCTCCTCAAGGTGGGGAAGTAGATCCTAGCTGTGGAAAACAGAAGAATTCCACACACTGGGGAAGACAGACCTTGCTCTCAAAAAATGTTATATTCAACAGGACGACAAGACTAACACAAGAGAGAACAAAATGAGACAGGATATAATTAACTTCTAAATTACATCGTACAGACTGGAGAAGCTGAGGAGCTCTCACGGAGCACTGGAATCCTCGGGTGGGACTTTGTGGATGAAGCAGATGTGCACTTGTAACACCAGGCTGGGAGGAGACAGGACAGGAAGGAAGTCACTTCAGACAGTGCAATCGGCGTGAGCTCAAAGACAGGAGCAAACGAACATGACGTATTCACAGAATAGTGAAGAGCTGGGCTTCAGCTAATTAATTCTCCAAGAACAGAGAGACTCTCCAAGGCAGCTTCTCCTAAGATAAGAAATCTCTATTATTGTCATAAGCTCACCCTATCTTTGGCTATAGAAATCATTAAGATATTGCCCGGACTAAAATCTGGGGCATGTAAGGGAAAAATATTTGAGTCCAGTACTGTTCAGGAGAATCAAGGAAGATGAGCCCCCTGCAGTGGGAGTCTGGGGCAAGTATTCCCCCCACTTGTAAGAAGCACATACAGGACAGCGGACCACTCCCACGGCTGCACCCACTGCAGAGGGCACGGAGCCACAGGACCTCAGCACCCCAATCTCCTCTCAGTTTGAAGAACCACTGTCAGTTTTTCAGCCTGTCCCAACTAACCTAGTGAGCCTTTAGTCATACATGTTTCCTAAACAAAGTTCTTTCACCTTTGTTTTAAAGATCGTGGATCTGTGGCCCCAGGGATGTTTGAGGAAACTGCCCAAGACCCCGCTGCCCAGGACAGAGCAAACCCAGAAAAAGAAAGCAGCTGTCTGGCTCTGCACCCGGGCGTTCTCCCTCCCAGTTGTACTTTCTCCCAAGAAGAGGAAGTCTTGCACAGGCCACTGATATTACCTAGAACAATAAGCTGCCCCATGGAAACTATCTCGTGATGTGTATTCAAACAGTGTTCACAAGGAGAGTGCCCTCTCCTAGCTCCCTGCCAGCCCACGAGATCGGAACGTCCGCCAACACTGCCGCCTTCCCAGGAGGGTGGAGGAAGCAGCAGCCGCCTTCTCTCATCTCTTGCTGGCTTTTCCCTGAGGACAGTAAAGAAGACTTGCGTGAGACGGGACAACACACATCCCACAGGCACAGTCCTCGTTCCTCTGGAGCTGGGGAAGCGGCTCTCCCAGGCTTTCTCTCGCGCTGCCTGTCCCCTCAGGCCACATCACTCTGGACAGCAGCCCCTGCCCATCTGCTGGGTCCACAGCCTCAGCTGGGAAGTTCAACTCGGAGAAAGGGAGTAGGACACTCATTTGGGCTTCACAAACAAGCCGCTGGATCCAGTTTTTCCAGCCAAGAGCAAATTTGACCCCTCTCTGAATTCTCCGTATCTTTCTCCACAAGTTCAGAATTCAGACAGGGGTGAGAAAACTGACTCCCTCAGAACCTCCCAATGCCACCATCCTGAAAGAAAAATCAAGAAATTGTGCTTCATGGGAAACCTCAGCCCATGGAGCTCAGAGCACAGAAATGATCCATGCCAATCGTTACTCACGTGAAATTCCTCCGCTTCCTCTCAAAAGGACTCTGAATTCATGACCCCACTCCAAAATAAATAAAGCTCTGGGCCTGACATTAGTCAACGTTTTTCACGGTGTTGTGGGGCCTCAGCTTTGTCCTCTCCATCTTTTTCCCCAGTTCTTCCTGTGTGCAGGGGAAGTGCTGCCCATAGGAACCGGGGGCGCCTGTTGTTAGCAGAGCTGAGCCCAGCCCTGGAAGTGGCACTGACTGCTTCGTCGTGACCTCTGGAGCAAGCCAGTGAGCTGCAGTGCCTTTGAAGAGCCAGATGGCAGGAGTATGTTTTCATAGCTACCTTCAAAAATAAGAGAACAATGAAACAGACTTAGACCACAGAGAAGGCAAAAAAGGGCAACTCCTTTGCGACTGCAGCCTGCCCAGCTCCATCTGTTCTGGGTCTGTGACTACACAGCACTCAGGCTGACATCTCCGTCCAGGGCTGTGCGTCCTCCTCCTTCTGGATTAACTCCTCCAACCTTGAATGGGATCCTGCAATATCCATTCTCTGCCAGACCAGGCTCCACCCATTGTCATTCTCCTAACTCAACTGATTCTTTCTCTATCAACTGGATCCTTGCCCCAGCCTGTAACTTGCCCCACTTGCTCCCATCCAGAAGGAAAAAAACAAAAACCTCTACCTGTCTCCCTAGCATGCCACCTCTGCTCTCCTCTCCCCTGGCCAGGTGCTTCAAAGAGCTGTCCACGTGCTCCGTCTCCTACCCCTCTCAACAATGCCATCTACATCCACCCACACCACTCATGGAGACCACTCTCTCCATAACCATCTTCAAAGATGGCCTGTATGGGGCTAAAGAGTGTCTCCCAAACATTAATATCCACCCTAAACCTGTGAACTTGAACTTATCTGGAATTAGGGTCTTTGCATATGTCAGCAAGTTAATATGAGGTCATTAGGGTGGGACCTAATCTAATCTGACTAGTGTCCTTATATGAAGAGACACTGAGAAATACAAAGGTGACCGCCATGGACAATGGAGGCAGAGACTGGAGTGACCCATCTACAAGCCAAGGAACATAAAGGTCTGGTGTCACCACCAGAAGCTAGAGGGGCAAGGACAAATCCTTCCTAGAGCCTCCAGAGGGAACATGGCCCCGCCAACACTTTGATTGCAGACCTCTAGCCTCCATATCAATGAGAGAGTAAATTATTGTTGCTCTAAGCCACCCATTTTGTGGTATTTCTTAGAGGAGCCCTGGGAAGCTAACACATGACCTCTTTCCAGTCCTCCTGGCCACTTGTTTGCAGAATTTGGCACTACAACTCCATCCTTTCTGAAATTCTCTTCATCAGTGATTTCAGCAAGCTAACTTTCTGGTTCTTCTCTGAATTCTCTGCTTCTCCCTTGTCTTTTTCAATGTCAGATTGATTCCCCCAGAGTCTGTTCTTATTCCCTTTCTTCTCATTCTACTCTTCTTTCAAAGGAGAGCTCATTTGCCTTCTGTCTATGATGACCCCCATATTCACACCTTGCCTCTCCACTGAGCTCCAGACCCATGTCCCCAAACACTCAACAGAATTCCCACCACATATACCTCATAATAACAAACTCCAGAACTAAACTTATGTGCTATTTTTTTTATTTTTTAAATTTTTATTGAAGGTTGACCTGGCTCTCCGATGAATGCCAGACCTGGTCTTTTCTAAGGCTACTTGGGCTTCCTCTGAGCACGGTGGCCGGTCCTGAAAGTGAGCATCTTAACGAACACCTGGAAAAAGGTATGGAGCCTTTCACTACCTAATCACATAAGTCCCACAGTGTCTCTTCCACTCTAGTCATAAATCTGCCCAATTGAAGGGCAAAGAGAACAGACGTCAGCTTTCAATTGGAGAAGTGACAAAGTCACAATGGAAGAAGAGTATACAGAATGGGAGAGAGTGGGTGCCGGAAAATGCAACTTGCCACAACTTCCTAACTAGCCTCCCTGCCTTAGGGTCTCATCCCTCAACCAAAGTGACCTCTGCAGCTAGGCTAAGCTCATGTCTCCCCCTTGCTTAAAAACAGCGGATGAATCCCGTTTCCTAGGAAATCGGTTTCTCAAGCTTTCCTATCACCAGGGGCCTGGTTACTTTGCCACTGGCTCTCAGCTCCAAATGCGCCCTTGTAAGCCCTTCTGTGACACTGGGCTGTGACTCTGCACACCACACTTCCCAGGCTCCCTTGCCAGCTGCCTCCATTGGGCTCTGCCAAGTGACTAGAAGACACGAGAAGGAAACTCTGAATCCCGTGGCTGGAGAAGGAGCCTCCTCCTCCGTGCTTCCTGTCAGCACACCCCCGCACGGGCACTTTGGTCCAGCAGTGACAGGAGGTTCCGGCCTCCACTTTCTGTCTACACTTCCAGAAACAGCCTAGTTGAGTTTTTCAGAATCTTGGAAGCAGCTGGGTCATAACCCTTCCTTGGAAGCCCGAGTTCTGCCTATGAGATCAACCTCCTCAAATAAAAGTCCCTCTTTGAAACACCTAGTGTGGGTCCTCATTCCCTAACCAGGCTCTGGCCGACAGAGCGTGTGAGACTTTTTGCTATGTGGCTGCAATCTGCCCTTCAAAACCTACATCCCAAGATTCTCCCCATAAAGCCCTCTGCATTCTAGCCATACCTACTATTTCAAGCTGTTCTTCCAGGCCCTAAATGTTTTTCAACCTCTTATGACTATGTATATACTGAATTGTGAATTTCATGAGGGAAGAAACAGCATCTTAATCATTTTACTTTTTCTATTTTATTTGATGCATAATAATTGTATATATTTACAGAGTACATAGTGATGACCTGATATATATAATCTATGGTGACCAGATCTGCATAATTAGCATATCATCTCAAACATTCACTACTACTTTGTGTTGGGAACATTCAATATCCTCCTTCTAGCTATTTGAAACTGTGTATTGTTAACTATAGCCATCCTACAGTGGTATAGAAAACTAGAACTTACTTCTCCTATGTAGTTTTTGTTTTCTTACATAGAAGCTGTGCTTTTTAAAATTATTTTCTTTTTTTTCCAGATCAGTCTCACTAAGTTGCCCAGGCTAGACTCAAACTCCTGAGCTCAAGCAATCTTCCTGCCTTAGCTCCCCAAGTAGCGGGGACTACTATCACACATCACAGCACCTAGACCATTTTTCTCTCTCCCCTCTGTATCTCCCCACTTTCTTTACCAGTACCTTGTGCAGGAAAAGATACATAATGTAAGCTGAATTAATGCAGTTATTAATTCATCCATTATATGCCTAGAGAAATGATATACTGAATGGATTTCTGGCATTGACCTCAGACATGTAAGACAGACATAAAGGGATGGGTCTTACCTAGGCCTCACATACCACATCACCAAGCTGCCTCTCACTTGTCCTATAGATTAAGGTAGGCATGCTTATGACCTTGGATATTGCATACAGTAGTCTCTTTATCTGTGGTTTCATTTTCTGCAGTTTCAGTTACCATAGTCAACTCGTCTGAAAATGTTAAATGGAAAATTTATGAACTAATTTATAAGTTTTTGATTTTGCACCATTCTGAGTAGATCACGAAACACAGTGCCTGGGACAATTAATACTGAGTGTCAACTTGATTGGAGTAAAGGATGCAAAGTGTCATTCCTGGGTACGTGTGTGAGAGTGATGCCAAAGGAGATTAACGTTTGAGTCAGTGGACTGGGAAGGACAGACCCACCCTCAATCTGAGTGGGCACCATCTAATCAGCTGCCAGCACAGCCAGAAGAAAGCAGGCAGAAGAGGTTGTAAAGACGACACTTGCTTGGTCTTCCGGCCTTCGCCCTGCCTCGAACATCAGACTCCTAGTTTTTCAGCTTTTGGACTCTTGGACTTACACCAGTGGTTTGCCAGGAGCCGTCAGGCCTTCGGCCACAGACTGAAGGCTGCACTATTGGCTTCCCTACTTTTGAGGTTTTGGACTCAGACTGATCCACCACTGGCTTCCTTGCCCTTCGGCTTGTAGACGGCCTATCGTGGGACTTCAGCTTGTGACCATGTGAGTCAATTCTCTTTAATAAAGTCCCTTTCACATATACATTTATCCTATTAGTTCTGTCCCTCTAGAGAACCCTAATACAGTCCCGCCCCACCCTGCCTGCAATGTGAATCATCCCTCTGTCCAGCTGATCCAAGTTGAAGAGGCTACCTGCCCATTAATCTTCAACACTGTCTGCTTCCAACATCCAACCATCAACATCATTGTGACCCAGGCTCCAGGATCCAGGGTCACTTGAAGGAGATGATCCTCCTTCTGAGGTTTCATCAGAAAGTCAATAGTGTCCTAATGCAACATCACAATGTCCACGTCATTCACTCACTTCCTCTCATCATGAAGCATTTTATCATCGCAGAACATTTACTCAGAAGAAAGGTGAGTAAAGTACAATAAGACTTTTTTGAGAGAGAGACCATATTCACATAATTTTATTATAGTACACTATTGGAATTATTCTTAGTTATTGTCGCTAATCTCTTACTGTGCCTAATTTGTAAACTTTATCACTGGCATGATACGTGTGTACAAGAAAAAAAAAATGAATATACAGGGCTCAGTACTATGCTCATTTTCAGGTATCTGGAAGTCTTGGAATCTATCCCCTGCAGATAAGGGGCTCCTGTAATAACCAGGAAAGCCCCGAAGGACAGGCATAAATCTGAGCTGCAAGCACTGAAGAATGCTGGTCATAGCTCTGACATCTGATTACGTATGACACTTGCCCAACCAGAGCTCCATTTCAAGTATAAAAGGGGGAAATTGCTACAAACAGTGTAACGAGCTGTTATATTACATCATGATAGCACTGAGAACTAATCTTGACCCTTTAACGAAAGCACCCAGGTGTCCCACTAGATTAGTGTAATAACCCTCTAAGAATCTCTGGCCAACAGTTCTCAGACATAATGTCCAGGACAGTGAGCTAAGGGGTGTTTCTCAGCACCATGAGAGCCCAAATGAGGCCCCAGGAATGCCTAAGACTTAGGGAGAGTTGAAAACCAGGAGGTTTCTAAATACTTTGAATTAGAAATGAGTCCTCTTTCAAAACCAACTTTGCCTTTCATTTAGGTTTCTAGTGAAAAACAACCATGCAAACAAAACCCCAAACTAATTCCAAATACCTCAGAAGCTAATTTGCTTTTCATTTCTTCTCCAAACAGGTACAGAGGTTTTCTTTCCTTTAGCACATTTTAGTTGAGGCTCATTTGTTTGCTAAGAACAAACATTCCCTCTAGGTGGAACAGATAAGGCGCTGTTTATGTAAGGGGTGATGAGAGACCCCTCATGGAGCCCTAGAATAAGGCTGTGTTGAGAAGCTGCCCTCCAGCTGGAGAAGGAGGTACAGGGTGGGATCTGAGGCAGATTCCGGGATTCCCACAGTGGAAGCAGGTGGACGGTCATGTGAGCACTCCACTATCAACAGCCACAGAAACTCCTGTGTCTCTTTTTCTCTAAGTTGCAACACTTTGCTTCCTTCCAGTTTAAGTTCTTAAGAAGGAATCTGATCGGACTGGCCCATACAGGCCACAGATCTGTGGTCAGCCTGGGGATATAGAGTGGCTTTCCTGAGTGTTGAGTGTTTACAGATAAGAGTGCTAGGTATTTGTATGTGTGTTGGGGTCTGGGACATGGGTTTACTTAAAAAGCATCATGTATATTATGAGAAAAAAGATTTGCAACTAGAATATCCATTATATGATTACTGATCAACTTGCTAATATGTTATGCTATTTTGGACCTGGGAGAGTCTGGGGAAGGGGTGGGCAATTCTTAGCTAGCCTGGGTGGTTTTATGCTTTTGCGGGGACCTCACAGTGTTCTTCAGGTTCCCATTTCTAGGTCTGCTCTCTTGCACTCTGCTGACCCACGTGTTTGCAGCTTGATTTGGGGCAGTATCTTCACATACATCCCTAGCTCCTAGAAACGGAGCAACCTTTTCAGCTCCTTGCTACTGGGGTCCCTCCATCCTCCTAGATGGCACTGTTGGGCAGGAAGCTGGGACAGTCCCACACCAGCTCTCTCAGGTGGCCAGAAGGCACTGATACATCCCTTGCTCCAAAAACTTCTGGGAGTGCAGGGCAATCCCAGACATCTCTGTGCTCTTACTAGAACCCACTTCATCCTTCTCAGCCAGTAGTGCTCTGTGTCTCCCAGCTGTAAGAACACACTTCAAGGACCCTGCCACAGCTGATGGGAATCCCCTCACTAGGCTACAGAGGAAGGGTGTGGCTCCCCCAGCCACCTCCTCCCTTGTGAGGGAGTGAAATCACAACACAGCCACATCATTTCCCACATGCATCTCTTCACAAGCATTCACAAATCTTCCCTCTATTCCCTTTTAGACCTTCCATGTGGTTTAGAAGTCCAAGACTATGGAATCCATTTGCAAAGTTTTCTCCCATAAACTCTGCATATAAATACTCATCTCTACACTCAAGTTTGCCACCTCTCCTCTATCCTAGTGGCGCGCTTCAGTCTAAACCTCCATTTTTAAATCCAATCACACGTGAACAAGTTTTGACAAAATTTGAAGTTATTATTTGAGTACCATATTATTTTATATTTTAAAACATATTACCTATTTGATAACTTTTGATGTCTAATTTGTGAACTTGACATGATGAAGCCAGAAGAAATTAAGCCACATAATAGCAGAAATTGGTTAGCCTGCATTCAGTGACGTTCCTGTGCCATCCCTGTGTGCTCTGTGCCTGCAAAGACTACAGCAGATCCATGACCCAAGAAACACAAGCGTCTTCAAGACCAATGGGACCACAGAGCTGACCACAGCGCCATGCCCGAAATGCCAACATGTATGATTATAGCAAACAGCGTAATGCTAAGAAACTGATTAGATATTTGCAAATAAAGCAACGCAGTCCTAGGGGATCGGTGGTTTAGATTTTTTTCATAAGAAATGGTATCACAGTTTATTGTTACAAGGATATATTTGTCTAGAAGGTGTTCTTTACAGGAATGTTTACAATGGTATAAAATATTATTTGAGATCTCGTGGATAAATTATGAAGGTAATACCAAATACCAATATTTAAATTTTTCATCAAAAGTGTCAAAAATAAAAAATAAAGAAACCCTGCTTTTGAATATATTTTATTCTAGTCAAACACTGTTAAGCATACAAGAGTAGCATCTGCTTTTATAATTCCAAGTGAACATAAAGAATATGCAGAATTAAGTGATAATTTTACTGTGTTTCGTGACTCGACACAACTAGTTAGTTTAATCCAGTTGACCCATGTTTATAAATATGCTATTCAGGAAGTAGACATGTTAAAAGTATGCTTATACACTTTTCTTTAAGGTTTTAAAGCTACACAATGAAAAATGTCGACAAAGTTCACAGCGCACAAGCCCTAAGCAAACCGATCGTCTCTGGTTGGCGCAGCATTTCCACGACACCAGGTATCGGCCTAACTTGTGCTAATATTGTGTTTTGGGAGAATGACAAAGATGAGTCTTGATTTTTAACAACTGGCAATTGCTGATAAAAGGGATTCAACAATGAAAATGTTCAAAAAAAACCTGCTTAGAAAACATGTAATAAGCATAAACCTTTCGCTGCTATGATTATTGGGGATAATCTCACCTCTATATTTCACAAAAAGTTACCAAACTAATATACACCAGATTTTTCAACCCCAGCACCACTGACATTTCCAGTAAGATATTTTTTTTATTGTGGGGGCTGTCCTGTACATTGCAGGATGTTTAGCGGCATCCCTGGCCTCTAATCACCAGA
Organism: Cheracebus regulus; assembly: GCA_963574635.1. NCBI lineage: Eukaryota > Metazoa > Chordata > Mammalia > Primates > Pitheciidae > Cheracebus > Cheracebus regulus. Next base: position 933 of record CAUYQU010012980.1, on the reverse strand, counting down.
TTCCAGTAGCACCTCCTCCCCAACTTGCAACAGCCAAAAATGTCTCCAGACATCACCAAATGTCCCTGAGGGGCAAAATGGCCTCATTGAGAACCAGTGATACTCATTAATCACCTGGGGCACAGACGTACAACTCTCTGTAGTTTAATTCAATGCAACTAACATTTATCATTATCTACATACACTGTGACAGGCATGGAGCTTTCAGTGCAGCAGGAGAGCTTGATAAGTAAAAGAGGGCTTGAGACCATGTGCTCAGAAGTTAGATGGCCTGGGTCAGACTGTCCCCTTTGCTAGCTGCCTCTCTTCTTGAAAAATTCACTTAATCTTTTTAAGTCTTGGCTTACTCATCGGGGAAATGGGAGTAAGAATAGCACCTGCTTTGTGTGATGGTTGTGAGAATTACATGAGAGAATAAATAGGCATTCATTCTAAATAAAAAGGCATTTAATAAAGTACTGGTATACAGTAAGTGTCCAATAAATGTTGGAAGAAGCACGGGTGCTGTAATAGCATACAAGAGGACAACAGTCACATCACCTTTCCCCAGGTGAAAGGGAGGACTTGCCAGCCTACAGCCAGTTACTGAAAGAAGGGATTCATTTGAGATATGTGTGCATACACACATAAACAAACAGGCATATGGTTGTGTGGTTTTTAAAAGATCCAGTCCATAACATCATGTTGAATTAAGGTGTCAAGTACATTTTGAGGGTTTCATCTTCCATAAATTAGATGACAACTTAAATTTGTTTTCATTCTGCTTAGAAATATTAATACTGAATTTTTTTTTTATTATTATTATTTTTTAGAATAAAAAGAATGAAAGAGAGAAAGGAAGAGGAAGAGATTTTAGAAAAAGAGAGAAAAGGAGAAAGAAAGAAACAGCAAAAGAAAGAAAAAATGAAAGAGAAAGAGGAAGAGATTTTAGAA
>CAUYQU010012979.1:0-39982 GCA_963574635.1 Cheracebus regulus | reverse complement strand
ACAGGGTTTTGCCATGTTACACAGGCTGGTCTCAAACTCTTGGGCTCAAGCAGTCCATCCACCTCAGCTTCCCAGAGTGCTAGGATTATGGGTGTGAGCCACCACACCCAGCCTAAATGTTTTTAATTTAAGTACAAAGTGGTACTTGAGAATTTGAGGATATGTTCTGTGTACTTATCTTAGGTTTCATATGGCATATTCAGTTTCACTGGAGGGAAGAATAGGAATTCATAAGAAATTATAGGCTTCATTTTTTCTAAATGACTGAAGCTTAACCTGTTTAAATATCAATTGTTATTATACTTTAGCCTTTTTTAAGAGGAAAAAAATTGCTACATACATTCTTAGTGTCTGAAGCAAAGTGTAATAAACACTATGTTAATGAATAAGGATGATCATAACAAACCATAACTGATGGTTCAGTATTTTCATGAGTGGGACTCAGCAGGAACTGTTGGAATATACAGGACTCTATCCTAGTGCCTGGTAGGTAGGTACAGGGTGTCCTGTTTGTTGAGTTTTTTGTACCTTTTCCTTTTTTAGTGGTTTTGCTGTTACTTGCAGAATCCAAGTAAGTTGTGTCAGCTGGCCTGCATCTGATGACTCCTTTTTCCAATTTGCTGCTTTCCTCCGCTATGAATTGAGGCAGGCAACCACCAGGATTCCTGAGCTATTCATATAGTAAGAGAACTAGGCTGTGGTCAGGTGCAAGTGGCTCACACCTATAATCCCAGCACTTTGGGAGGCCAAGGCAGGAGGATCGCTTGAGTCCAGGACTTCTAGACCAGCCTGGGCAACGTGGCGAAACCCCGTCTCTACTAAAAATACAAAACAAAGCCAGGTGAGGTGGCTCATGCCTGTAATCCCAGCACTTTGGGAGGCGGAGATGGGTGGGTGGATCATTTGAGGTCAGGAGTTGGACACCAGCCTGGCCAATATGGTGAAACCCCACCTGTACTAAAAATACAAAAATTAACCGGGTATGGTGATAGGCGTCTATAGTCACAGCTACTCAGGAGGCTGAGGCAGGAGAACCCAGGAGGTGGTGGTTGCAATGAACTGATTTCACACCACTGCACTCCAGCCCGGGCAACAGAGCAAGACTCTGTCCCAAAAAAAAAAAAAAACCAGGCATGTTAGTACACACCTGTAATCCCAGCTACTTAGGAGGCTGAGGTGGGAGAATCACCTGATCACCTGAGCCCAGGAGGTCGAGGCTGTAGTGAGCTGAGCTGAGATTGTGTCACTGCCCTCCACCTGGGCAACCGAATTGAAAGCTTGTCTTGAAAAAACACAAAAACATAAAACTGGGCTGCAATGAGAGCTAGAGAGCCTTTCCAGAGAGCAAGCCCCTGTTTTGACTCCTGTGGGCTGCCTCCTCTACTAAAGAAAAATTACATTTTCTACCTGTTGGTACAAAGCTGAATATATTAAGACATTTTCTTCCACCAAAAAATTTTTTTTCTGATTTCTTTTTCTGGAGTGCAGTGGTGCAATCTTGGCTCACTGCAACCTCTGCCTCCTGGGTTCAAGCAGTTCTTGTGCCTCAGCCTCCCAAATAGCTGGGAACTACAGGCACGCACCACCACACCCAGATACAATTTTTTTCTATTTTTAGACAGATGGGGTTTCACCATATTGGCCAGGCCAGTCTCAAACTCCTGGCCTCAAGTGATCTGCCTTCCTTGGCTTCCCAAAGTGCTGGGAGTACAGGCCTGCCCTGATTTTAAAAGAAATTAGAATAATACTTTCATGGGTTTCTCAAAGTTTCATAGGCCCTGGGCACTGTGGCTAGTGGATAAGTTGTCCTTGCCTATGAGTTTTAAAGTTAATTGAACCTCACATTGTTTTTTTTCAGTCCTAGAAGGGAGAGGATTTTTGCTTATTTCTGGTTCTTGACTGTGCTCTGGATAGTTGAAATTGTTTAGCAGATTGGCCTCCAGATAAGTAAGGCATTATTATTGGGCACCGTGAATTCAAGTTCTGGAAGGTTGGGGCCTACAGGAGTAAAGTGGGCTGTGTAGGGTTCAATGAGGGCAGAGTATGGAGAGAAGGCAAATTTTGAAACATTGTGAATGTAAGAGATAATTGCAAACTGGCAGAAAACTGGAGAAAGCATTTTAATAAGCAGAAATGCTATGGATAAAAATCACAGAGGTAGAAGTTAAATTAGAAAGGAGAATATTGACCTGATTAGAATACAGGATCAATTTAGGGTATATCCAGCCAAAAGCTGAGATAGGTAGGGAAAATCTGCGAATACAGAGTGAGGAGTTTGGATTTGCTGATTAAGGTGTGGCCATCTTAAGTTTCTAATGAGAGAGCATGTACAGAAGCCTTCCTTTTGGTGTTAAGAATACTGTGCCATGGTCAGTGCAACTTTATTTATTTATTTTTTTTTTGAGACAGAGTTTTGCTCTTGTTGCCTGGGCTGGAATACAATGGCATGATCTCGGCTCAGTGCAAACTCTGCATCCTGGGTTCAAGCAATTCTCCTACCTCAGCGCCCCAAGTAGTTGGGATTACAGGCATGTGCCACCACACCTGGCTCATTTGTATATTTTTTGTAGAGATGGGGGTTTCACCATGTTGACCAGGCTGGTCTCAAACTCCTGACCTCAGGTGATCCGCCCACCTCGGTATCTTCTTTCTTTAACCTTTCCTCCTAAGATCACAAAGGTCATTATTTCTAGGTAATAAATCTCCCTAACTCAAATTAAGAGATCAACCATTGCTGATATGGGGCTTGGGGGGGCAGGGGCAAGAGTGGACCCCAAATCTAGTTTAAAATAACAAATAAAAACAATGGACAGCAAAGCATAGTGAAAATATCAGTGAGTGAACTCCAGTTTCAGCTCCTTCACTGGACATGAGAGCCTCAGACAGATCACTTTACCTCTCACCCCAGGTTTCTCATCTGCAAAATGAGGCAGAGAATGAGGGGGTTTGGGGGAACGAGGTAATCTTTAAGAGCTGCTCCCAGTGTTAAAGCTGACGATTCACTGTCTTTCTCAAATTAGCATTAAATATTCTTTAATATGAAGTCTGCTTTTGCCTATAGTATTTTAAATTATTAAGGGTTGAGTTCTCGTTTTATATTCAATCTGTATCATGTGTTTTCCTCCTTATTGTCTTCTGTCCTGCTTGCAGCACCATGTGGATGGTTACAAAGAAGCAGACTAAGAATTTGCTTCAGGGTAAAATCTAATAGAGAGTTTAAGTATAGTTGTCTGCCTAGTTGTGGCATGATTTATTTGTAACATCCTTCCTTTGGTATTCAGCTTAAATATTTAACTGCAAAAAAAAAAAAAAAAAAAGTTACAGACATTTGAACAAGAGAAATCAGAAATGCATGTAAAGAGGCCCCATTCCTCTCCTTTCACTGTCCCTGGTTGCTTTTCTTGTTAATCTTTTCCCGTGGTTTGAGGAAACCAAGAGTTGTAGGAGATGTTAATAGTACTTGTTATCTCACTAGCTTAAGTTAGTGACAGTTAAGGAATCTTATCTTTCCTCTGCTAGACAAGTCTGTATTATCCAGTCAATAGCTAATCAATTGACTAAAAGAGATAAGCCAGGCTTTGGCACAAAGCATACATGCCATTCATTCTAGATTATTTTTTTTAAATTTGTTGCTATCAATACTTAGGGCTCAGAGGTGTAGACTCTGAAATGATAGTTATTTTCTTTTTGGACACTTAGTATATTGTGTATTTTTCTAGGACTAGAAGAAAGAATGTAATAATGAAGGAGTGATCTGCTACCCCTGAAAGCTATACTGGTATGGCTGGGTGCAGTGGCTCACACGTATAATCCCAGCACTTTGAGAGGCCAAGGCAGGTAGAACACGAGGTCAGGAGTTCAAGACCAGCCTGGCCAAGATGGTGAAACCCTGTCTCTACTAAAAATATAGGCTGGGTGCGGTGGCTCATGCCTATAACCCCAGCACTTTGGGATGCCGAGGTGAGCGGATCACGAGGTCAGGAGTTCAACACCAGCCTGGCCGATACAGTAAAACCCAGTCTCTACTAAAAAAAAAAAAAAAAAGCTGGGTGTGGTGGCAGGTGCCTATAATCCCAGCTACTTGGGAGGCTGAGGCAGGAGAATCGCTTGAACCCTGAAGGTGGAGGTTGCAGTGAGCCAAGATCGTGCCACTGCACTCCAGCCTGGGCGACAGAGATAGACTCCATCTCAAAAAATAATAATAATACAAAAACTAGCTGGGTGTGGTGGCAGCCATGCTACTTGGGAGGCTAAGGCAAAGAATTACTTGAACCCTGAAGGTGGAGGTTGCAGTGAGCCGAGATCATGCCACTACACTCCACCCTGGGTGACAGAGCAAGACTCCATCTCAAAAAAAAAAAAAAAAGAAAAAAAAACCAGCTATACTGGGATTATCATTCATTCGACACATATTTATTAACTTTGCACTTTGTACAAGGCAGTATGCTACTCCTGGAAACATCAATAAAGCCAAACAGACTTAAGTCCTGTCCTCATGAAGGAAGACTAGCAAGAAGTACAGTAAACACAGTAAGTGAATAAACTATATAGTATGTAAAAGGTGATCCAAACTGGGAAAGGGAAAGGGCAGGATAAGGGGTTGGAAAGCTGCAGTTTTAAATGGAGGTACATGGGGATTGAGTTGGCCTGTGGAAAAGCTGACATTCAGGCAGGTCATTGACTGGGAGGGAAAGGCCTGTGTGCATATGGAAGGGAAGAGCATTCCAGGCAGAGGAACCCTCTCTGTGTACCAGGCACAGGCATACCATGCTGAGTACTGCAGGGGCACAGATGGATGAGATGTGGTTTCTACCACTAGGGAGTTGACAGACTAGAAACAAGATTCAGGCTTGAAAATAAATGCATTGAAGCACTATGGCAAGGTAGAATTTTTCTAAGGGTCTCTGATGAATAATACAAGCTAAGAAAATATGAAAAATTATTCCCATTTCAAGAATGAAGCCAGGTTAAGTGACAGACCAAAGGACCTCTACCAGGAAAGCTTCTCACTCTGGCTCTGAGCCTATTTCTTCCTCAGAAGTTGCTGCCTCTCCCTGAGGCCCCACGCTGCCGTGAATCCTTCTGACTCTCCATGAGTCACCCCACTGCCATGACTCCTTCGGAGGGGGTGTCTGACCTTTTGCTTCAGGCCTCTTCTGGGCCTCACAGCAACCCTTGTTAAGTTGAAGGTAGGAGCTCTCATCTTCGCTAACCCAGAGCCAACCTTGGCTTCTCTGCGTCATTTGCTGCCAGTGCCCTGTGTTCATTGTTGGGAAGAGGGATTTTCAGGCCTCTCATTCCTCACCCACCTGACCTAACCGTGTGGATTCCTGACACCGCATGCAGAAGACTGTTCTTCAGGTTCCTCTGAAGACTACTCGTTCAGATGCTTGCTTCTCTTCCTTCTTGCCTGTTCTGACTATGATGACAGAGATCCCACCCCAGCAATCTCTGCCTGACACTCTACTCTCATAAGTAGGTAGGATTTTCTCATGCCGTATATATGGTTGAGAAAGAGACAGGTAATGAGAAATGAAATAATCTACCCCAAATCACACAGCTGTGAGTGATGGAACCTGTACTTCTGTTGCAGCAAGCTACCTGTCCATCAGGGGACTTGCCTCACCATTGCTTTCTGCCAGCCCTGGGCTTGCATTAAAAAGGGCATCATACGCATAAGACACTGGTTAAAAGGTGCAACATGGTCCCTGGAGATGCTCACTCTTAGAATCAGCCTGTCCCTAGGGCAGCAGCTCCTCACAGGCCCCTAAGAGGTGGACCTCCTGCCTGTGGCTGCTGGGACCCTCCTCTCCATCACAGGTCTTCCTCCTCAAGAACCTTCTCTGGTTTCCTGTTGCTTTTATATTAAATATTTCCCTTAGTTTGGCATTCTGAGTCTCCTTTTACTGGCTGTGCACTCCCCATATCTGCAAACGACTTTGTTTTCAGCCTTGGTGCTCTGGCTCAGCTGCTTCCCCTACGCACGTAGGATTTAGGAGCGTTTGGGACCTGTCCCTTCTTTTCAAGGGCCTTGCCAGTGCCTGCTTGTTGTCATTATCTTTGCAGTACTACAGAAACCTTCGTAGATAACCCCACCCCAGGACACTGTCCCCATAGGCCGGGTTCTCTCCACCATTATTAGTTTGTATTTGCTAATGTGTTACTTGGTTGTGGCCCCTGAATATTTATTTGCTTTTCCCAGCTAAATCGTAATTTCTCTGAAGGCACAAACCAAATCTCATAATTCTAAGTACCTAAAAGGAGTAAATTCTTGTTAATGCTCCAATTGGCTAATGTCTATTTTATCTTTGACTTACCAGATTTACAAATGCTTAATATTCTGAAATATTTTACTCTCATTTACAAAAACATCAGATTCTAATAAGCAGAAAATAAAGTTTAATGCCCACAGCACATAGCAGTTTTTAGTTGCACTTTTAAACTCACTTCTTAATCCATTTCAGGGTTTTCAATTGTTCACAGTTAATTCTTCTTACCCCGGGTGTATTACACTTGCTCAGCATTGAGTGATATGGAAAGAATGGCCTTTCTTTCCTGCATAACTGACTTTACTTTTGTTCATAGGTTGAAATCAGCCCTTCCATTTCACTGCAGTATTATATTGTTGGTATTTTTATTTATCAAAAAAAAAAAAGCTTTCTTCCACATGAACTTTTGTTACAAATCAGTTTATTGGGGCCAATCAATGGGCAAGACCTATGAAAGGGTGTGGATTATCTGGTTGGTCTTTTGTGTGGCAAAAGGCTTAGATGCTGCTTAGTACTCGCTCATTCTTCATCATGTAAAGAAGTGCTTTTTTGAAGAATCAACACCTGACTGAGCCCTGCCTTTTTCATGGAAATGTTTTCACCTGAGTTGCTGCTTATGGTACTAAGAATTAGTTAACTAATACTTATTTAACCTTGGAACAATGTTTATCATAATCCGATTGGCAGATAGTCATTTTACTTAGGCTTTTTCTTTATACCATCAGGACTAGCAAATCTCAGTAAAAAGTATGCTGGGAGCAGTTTCTTTTTTCCAAAATAGGTTATCGCCCTGCTTTTGGTCAAGAGGTGTGTTTGGACTCTGTGGACATTAAAACCGGTAGCTGCACATTAGCAAGATGGAGGCCCCCTCTGGGGTTAAGCACCACTTTTATTTTTAAAGCTGCATCCCCATTTCATGCTGCTAGCAGCTTTTCCCTTCAGATGAATCCCATGCGATTTATCACATTAATACATTCGGAGCTGTTTTTCGTGCTAAAGCTTTCTTACAAGCAGTACCACTAATTAATACACAAAATGGCCCAGCACAGTTTAATAATTTGGTAATGTTTTTCAGTGTTTTCTTAAAGATGACGCTTTACAAGTCAAGACCCGAACTTGCCTGGGTCATGACCTCTTTGCAGTGTTTGCAGTCTTGTTAAACAAGAAGAAAAGCAAAACAGAAATTAGCGTCTCCATTATAAGTTGCTCTACATTTCCCAATCTTTCAGCACTTTGAAGAGCATAGTCGCTGTTAATGTAAGTGAACATCTCATGAGGAAACTGGCAGTGATTTTTAAAGTCCAGCTTTCTGGAATGAGTAAGAAGCTTCTTTCTCAGTGCCATTCTTCTAGGGCCAACGTTGTCCTTTGTGAGAGAGGAGCAAGATGAGGATGTTTGCATTATGGACTATGGGACATTAAAAAGCTAAGGAAAAAGAGAAGTAACAGTTACCTGCAGTCGTACTAAGGATGTGTTGATATGTGTGGTCTTTGGTATCTGTTAGCCTTCAGGGCTATGTTCCCAAGTTTGCCATTAGAATTTAGTGTTAAAAAATACTTTAAGTATAAAAGCACCACTTTTTGTTACAGTAAAAATTTATGTCTTTACTCGATTGTGATTACCGCACACCCCAGCTTTTCTTATTTTGCCCTTGGACTTACATATTTCTGTTCTTCTTAGAATGTCCTTCCCCTTCATCTTCCTAATTAATCTACTCATTCCTTAAGACTCAACTCATGTATCATCTCCTCCAGAAAAATCTTTCTCTGCCGTGTGTTTTTTCCCTCTGCCTGACATCCTTGTGCATAACACTTCCACCTTTCCATACTGTATTATAATTATCTCTTCTGTACCTGCCTTTCTGTGGAAGGCCTATTGCATATTCGTCTAGGAACTTGGTAAATGTCTGTGGATAAGCATTTGATTTTTACCTAGTTGATTCCTCAAATAATAATAATGATTACCCTTTAATCTGTATACTCACGGGTGTACTTCTATCTCATTTTCTTTGTGCGGTCATCTGTTAAGCTAATGGCTAATTGTACCAGAAGGTCCCAACTTTGTTTCTTGGATCTGCGTTGGTTTATGGTAGGACATTGCCCATTCTTGGCACAGCAGGTGAATAAAAACAATGAGTAACACTGAGAAAGGCTAACATGTCTTATTGACAGTAGTAGTATAATGTTTACCAAACCGAAATTGAAATCGTTTTGGTTTCTTAAAATCTTTTCTTGCTAGCACGTTTATTTCAATGTTCTGAATTTCTAAGATCCATGTATAGGTCAAATGTTTAGTCTTTACTGAAGACTTATCTATGGACCGAGTGTGTATTATAAATGTAGTGACATAAGTTTAAAGCTTACTCCTCTTCCATTTTCCAAGTAAACTTTGTTAGTAATCTGTTTTTCTTTGTAAAGAGAGGCAGTAGATGATTTGGATCTGGATCTGGTTTCCTGTCTTGGCTCCATCATGTATTGGTCGTTTGGCCTTGAACACAAGTGACTTAAATCTGTGAAATTCAATAGCTTCATCAATAAAATGGTGATAGTACTAGTACTGAATTCTCATGATTATAATGAACATTAATTGAGAGACTGATCTGGAGAAGTGCCATACTGCAAAGAGGCTTAAGTGGAGGTCCCCCTATTAAATGATGAGATACCCAAAGCGTTACCCTGTCAGTTCCAGTATGATGGCCACAAGCCTTAATAGTCTTTGTGAAGGAGATTGGAAGATTCTTCTCTGAGAAAAATTTGTACATACTGACCTTTGAGGGACCCCCAATAATCAGCCAAGTCTTACCTGATCATCCTATAGTGAAGCCCCCGGACATAGAATTTCTAGTCATAGTTTAACTCTTAAATATAAATAGCTATTCAGCAATCACCAGACACTCGAGGAAAGCCTCCATAAACAAATAGGAAAAAGGGGCAGGTCATAGGAAATAGACAAAACAAGGAACAGAAGAAAAAGTAATTTTTGCAATCTATAATATTCACAGGTTTTGGGGTTTTGTTTTTTGTTTGTTTGTTTGGTTGGTTTTTGAGACAGTCTCACTTTGTCACCCAGGCTGGAAAGCAGTGGTGCCATCCGTCTCACTGCAGCCCCAACCTCCTAGGCTCAAGCAGCCCTCTCACTTCAGCCTCTCAAGTAGCTGGGACTACAGGCATTTGCTACCACACTCAACTAATTATGGTATTTTTGTAGAGATGAGGTTTCACCATATTAACCAGACTGGTCTCAAACTCCTGGGCTCAAGCCATCTGCCTACCTTGGCCTCCCAAGGTGCTGGGATTATAGGTGTGAGCCTCTGCACCTGGCCTCAGAGATCGAAAACAAGATATTGTATACATGAAGTATAACAGGATACAATTAAAAAAGAAAACATTCAGAAAACAGGAAGGGCTGTTAGAACTAAAAAGTTAGTTAATGTAAAGGTTAGAAGATAAAATTGATACTAACCTAAAAAGTATTAGAGAAAGAAATAAAAACTAAGAACAAAAAAATAAGAAAATTAGAAGATTAGTCATAGAGGATCAGTATCTAACTAGCAGAGGTCCCCAGTGGGTGATACAGAGAAAATGAGTGGGAGGAAATCTCAAGGAAATAGTCCAAGGTATTTCCTAGAAATGAATGATTGGAATTTCCAGTTTAGAAAGAATGTATCTAATGCCTGAAAAATGAGTGTAGAAAGAACCATCTTAAGGTATGTAGTTTTCAATTTGCAGAACATAGGGATAAAGAAAAGATTCTGAAAATTTTGTATTAAAAAGATTAGAAACAAAAGATGAAAGATCAGATAACATTTGTCTTTTAGCCTTCAGCACCATCAAAATTGTGAGAAAAAAATATATATTTCTAACCTTATTTTCTTTGAGATGGAGTTTCACTCTTGTTGCCAGGCGAGTGCAATGGCGCGATCTTGGCTCACTGCAGCCTCTGCCTCTTGGGTTCAAGCAGTCTCCTGCCTCGGCCTCCGAGTAGCTGGGATTACAGGCACATGCCACCACGCCCGGCTTATTTTGTATTTTTAGTAGAGACTGGTCTCAAACTCCTGACCTCAGGTGATCTACCTGCCTCAGCCTCCCAAAGTGCTGGGATTATAGGCGTGAGCCACCATGCCCAGCCTCTTAACATTTTTTACAACTAGCCAAACTATTAAGACAAAGGATACAAGATTAAGAATAAAGGTATTTCCAGATATGCAAGGTCTTTAAAATTTTGTCTCCCTTGCACTCTTTCTCAGGAGGCTTTTGGGTATATGCAGCACAGACAAGGGAATAGGTGAAGGAAAAGGAAGGCTAGGATACAGAGAATCTAACAGAGGAGGGAGGAAAGATCCAGAACTACAGCTGTGCCCCATGTCTAGAGAGTCACTGCTTCAGATTGAACTGTGAAAACAGAGGACTCCTGGAGGGGAATTTCTTCAAGAACACAACTTTATGCAGTGTGTTTGAATATACTGAAAGGAGACTTGTGGTTCTATTCGTTTAGAGACAAACTTGTGATCAGTACCTGGTAAACTAATCTAAGGGGAAAAAGGCAATTAACTCCAGTAAAACAAAATTTTGTCCAAGAAAGGAAATTTAATGGTATTCTGCATGCCCTACCTGTAAACCACATTTGTATAAATTTAATAAATGCTGAATATAGATTTAACTGAAGACTGTAAAATAACTGTATTGGAAGGATGTAAAAAGGGACATATGGTGGGGGAAGGAGGGAGTACAAAATCAATAATAAATCACATCTTCCATAGTAGGAAGTTAGTAAATCATATTTGTAGTGAAAACAAAAGTCTAAAACTAGTAATGTAACCTTATTATTTAAAGATAAGGAAGTAACTACAAGAAGAAAAGCTAAGAGAGTTGAAAATGGTTACCTTTGGAGAAAGGGAACTGGGAATGATAGCATAAGCCTGGCATAGTTTTAAAACTTTTTTAAAAAATATTTCCGGGTTAAAAGTAAAAAATGAAAAAGATAAAATGTGACAATTATGGAAAACACTTTAGCCCACACCTTTCACAGTTAAATGTTGCATAAATGTGAACTATTATTACCCTGCCCTCCTAAAAAGTGTACTAATAAAGCCTTATAAAGCCAGCGCCACATACTTTCTATTTATTTTATTTTCTTCCCCCAGTTCCCACCATACATGTGCCATGTCAGCTCTGAGGAAAGACTTACCTACATACACATCAGCATCTTGCCCTTTGGTTTGTGTATCTTCCTGATTTGCTAATCCATTGTTTTATTGACATGAATGAGAAGGAGCTGTTCACATGTTGCCACTTTCTGGATCACGTTGTTGGTACCTTTTTTCAGAATTTTCAGGAAAATCTTGAGCTGTTTTCTTCTCTTTTGCCTAATCATTTGCATTCGCAAGATTAAATAAATAGCTTTTGCAAATATTGTTCAAGCTTACTCTAGTTTCCTAATTAGTCTTATTATATACATTTTAACATATTTTCTTCCTATGATCAGGGCCGGAAGCTTCTTATCATTGGGACCACGAGCCGCAAAGATGTCCTTCAGGAGATGGAAATGCTTAACGCTTTCAGCACCACCATCCACGTGCCCAACATTGCCACTGGAGAGCAGCTGTTGGAAGCTTTGGAGGTGAAAATGAATCAATACACTGCACACTGTTTATAAGAAAGAAATTGAGGCTGAAATAAGCTGTACCATGGTCATTACACCTGATGTTTGGTTTTTACGCTAATCTAGAACATGGGACCCAGGGATATTACAGTTTGTGTATCCCTTATCCAAAATGCCTGGAACTAGGCTGGGTACAGTGGCTCACACCTGTAGTCTCAGCACTTTGGGAGGCCGAGGCAGGCGGATAACTTGAGGTCAGGAGTTTGAGACCAGCCTGGCCAACATGATGAAACCCCATCTCTACTAAAAATACAAAAATTAGCCGGGCATGGTGGTGGGCGCCTGTAATCCCAGCTACTCAAGAGGCTGAAGCAGGAGCATCGCTTGAACCAGGGAGGCGGAGGTTGCCGTGAGCTGAGATTGTGCCACTGCACTCCAGCCTGGGCAAGAGAGCGAGACTCTGTCTAACAACAACAACAACAACAACAAGTGCCAAGGACCAGAAGTGTTTTAAATTTCAGATTTTTTCAGATTTTGGAATACTGCATTATATTTAGGTTGAGCATCTCTAATCTGGAAATCTGAAATGCTTTCAATGAGCATTTCCTTTGAATGTCATGGTGGCACTCAAAAAGTTTAAATTTTGGAGCGTTATAGATTACTTGGACCAGAAACTTGAATGGGTGACAGTGTGGGGATAAGGTAATCACAGTATAGAAAAATTAATCATTCATAGTGGCTTTCAGCACATTCCCTTGCGTTTAGTAAATTGAAACAATGATTAAAGCCTTAGAAATGTCAAAAAAGCTACAGAAGTAAAAGGAACTTTATTAACAAGTTTAGAAATAGGAATGTTTTCTTAATTTTTTGAAAATGACAAAGTTATTTTTTACAATATTCTTCATTTAATTTTTTAATACCAGTTTTAATTTTTTAATACAAATGACTTGGTGAGCTCTATTGGAAAATACTATCTACTGAGTTGTTCAGCAGTGGTAGAGTCAATAAGGCTTCTTAAAGTCCTTAAGGCCCCCAACAAAAATAGAAATGTATCTATATGATAAACGTTTTCAGATTACCCATTTAGACAACTTTTGTGCAGGAGCTGGGTGAGAGAATTAAAGGTAGTTTGCTTTGACACACACAGATTGTTCTTAGAAAAGAATGTTACAAATTTTAACTTATATTTATTTTGGATTGGAGCTATTTTTTCCCACCATATATATCTCTAAGTTATAATGGAGGTCCATAAGAAAACAGGGTTTAAGATACCAGTTTCACTTTTATGATTGCACCTAATGGGTTTAGGCAGGTCAGACTGGATTTTAAACTAGGAAAGAATTCTATCAGCTTGAACAGTTAGGTAGTTCTTATCACTCTTCTTTTAAAAGTAAATAGAATTAACCATTGTTGATGCATTTATTGTAAAAGTGCTTTGATTATTGTTTTTGTAGCTTTTGGGCAACTTCAAGGATAAGGAGCGCACCACAATTGCACAGCAAGTCAAAGGGAAGAAGGTCTGGATAGGAATCAAGAAGTTACTAATGTTGATCGAGATGTCCCTACAGGTAAACTACTTCCTTCTCCACATGACTCAGACAGAACAGAGCTTCAGGATACACCAAGAGCATTCAGTATTTCCTTTGCCAAGGTTTTAGTTAATTGAAGTTACAATTTTCTGATATTATTTCCAAACTTAATTTGGTATTACTAGCCTGCTTCTGAGATCAATCACTTATCCATACTTTTTAATTTCTTAAAATTCAACAACAGAAGGAAAGATCATAAAGTTAGTTTTAATTTAAGGAGCCACTAAATCTTAGAACTAGAAAAGACTTCAAAGAACAGTGGTTGTGCTGCCCCTCATTTTGAAGATGAGGGTACTATGTGTGTGACAGGCTGTCAGTGAATTCTCCAAGATCACATCGCCAGGTTATTGATGAGGAAGGGATGGTGTTGTACCTCAGAAGTCAGTAAGCGACCACACATACACCAAAAGGTGTCTGGGAGACTGTTTTAAGGGACAAGTTAATTAAGTTATGTGCAGTCTAGACTTGGGTTCTGTATATTTTTCCCTGGCTGGGCTCCTAGAAATTTCATGCAAACTACTGTAGGTTGAAGCATCCAGGATCACATAGAAAACTGAGCCCCAGGCTGCTGCCTGGGCAAAGACAGATGAAACTTCTTTGGGACTTTCTCATATCTCCTGGCAATGTACCTTTCCTCTTTCTGGCAATGTACCTTTCCTCCATGTGCCCATCCTGTGTCTTCTTGTCCTTATCTGACATACTAGTTAGCTGATAAATCTCTCCCTATCAAGCCCTATGAGTTCAGAAACCTTGGCTCTCACTATTGAGTCCACAGCCCCTGGAACAAGCCAACACATAGTAGGGTGCTCAGTAAACTTATTGTTGTTGTTGTTATTATTATTATTTTGAGACAGGGTCTCGCTCTGTCTCCCAGGCTGGAGGGCAGTGGCATGATCACGGCTTATTGCAGCTTTAACCTCCCAGTCTCAAGTGATCATGCCACTTCAGCCTCCCAAGTAGCTGGGACTACAGTCATATGCTACCACACTTAACTAACTTTTGCATTTTTTGTAGAGACATGGTTTCACTATGTTGCCCAGGCTGGTCTTGAACTCCTGAGCTCAAGTGATCCATCTGCCTCAGCCTCCCAAAGTACTGGGGTTATAGGCATGTGCCACCGTGCCTGGACC
Source organism: Cheracebus regulus (assembly GCA_963574635.1). Lineage (NCBI taxonomy): Eukaryota > Metazoa > Chordata > Mammalia > Primates > Pitheciidae > Cheracebus > Cheracebus regulus. The sequence continues at coordinate 25,393 of CAUYQU010012979.1, read as the reverse complement.
TCAGTAAACTTTTTTTTTTTTTTTTGAGATGTAGTCTCACTCTGTTGCCCAGGCTGGAGTGCAGTGGCATGATCTCGGCTCACTAAAACCTCCACCTCCCAGGTTCAAGCGATTCTCCTGCCTCAGCCTCCCAAATAGCTGGGATCACAGGCACCCACCACCATGTCCAGCTAATTTTTTATACTTTTAGTAGAGAAGGGGTTTCACCATGTTGGCCAGGCTGGTCTCGAACTCCTGATCTCAGGTGATCCACCCACCTTGGCCTTCCAAAGTGCTGGGAATACAGGCGTGAGCCACTGCACCCAGCCCATAAACTTTTGTTGGATGAATAATTACAAATTCATTCTGGTCCTAGGTGGACAGAGTGGCTCTATTCTAGGCATCGTGAGTTACTTACTGATCGTCCTGCCGTTCTGCTAGTGTAAGCAGTGAGTGGCAGAGGTGAAGTGTAAGTTTCACAGTTACACCTGAAATAGGCTCTTGGACCAGTAACAAATTGGAAACATTAAGTGCATACTTTTCTCGTAAGTTTATCTGAAAATAAAATTTTTGTGGCTTTCAGAAATCTAATTTACTGAGCTTTCAGATGGACTATTTTTAAGTCAATTAATTTATTTTTCATTATGAGGCATAAATTAAAGTTACAGACTAACCACTTTGTTTAGACTTATTCTTCATAAAGATGCAAATACAGGTGTATTGGCTCTTTCCTTGAAAAAAAGATAAATCTGTCAGATTGTCAGCTCTTTTTTTTTTTTTTTTAAGTTTCAGTATAATTTTTTTTGATAATTGCATAGAAGAAGAAACTATGTGGGTTTTTTCCCCAGCCCTCATCCCTTTCCCTTCCTTTGATGCCTGCAGGTCAGTGATCAAGTTAATGCTTCTTATGCATGTGGGGTAGAGAGTGAGAGTGGGGCACTCAGGCCTAATCTTCAGCAACTGACATTTCATAGGCCTCTGAGTTTGAACTCCTTCATGTCAAATGGATTTCGTGCAGCTGAGTGAATTCTTTTTAGATCTGCCTTAGAGAGGCTGAGCCTAAGTGAAGAGGCATGTAGTTTTGCAGAATATAAGTCATGTTACCTCTCTGTTCATTACACGCGATTCTGTTAAAACTTGCACAGTGCCGAGGATCTGCTCTGACTGGATGTCACCTGAGGGAATAAAGTCATTTATCTAGATTACTTTTTTCCTCCTTTTCTCCTGCCTTTTAATTCCATAGCTACAGGCAAGTCAAGCAGTCGTTGCTCACACATATTAAATATATTTAATGGGCAAAGAATGGCAAGTACGGACTACAGCTGAGCTCCAGCCAGTTCCTTTTTTTTTTTTTTTTTTAAGAACTTGACAATTGATTCATATGTAATTCTATTCCCAAAAAGGAAAAATGTTTCTTTTGTTAGCTATTCACACTTTTTCTTAGTCTTTTGTAGTCTGACCTCTTAACTTTGATACATTTGAAACTTCTGTTCAGTGTTTTTCTGGGACAGAAGAAATCTTAAAAAAAAAAAAAAAGAAAGAAAAAGAAAAAAAATTATGTTTGGAGGGGGAGTCCAATTGCACATCTACCCACAGCTGCACTGAGTGTTTGAAAGTTATTCCTGGAGGGCAGGGAGTTCCCTCTTAAGAAACAGACTCCTGCTCTGAAACATATTTTAAAAGTTAGGTGTGTTTCTTACAATAAAAATTCATCTTCAGGAATTAAATATGTTTTTAATGATTGTTTTCTAGATAACTTCATATCTCCTGTAGGCCTATGAGAATAAAGTATATTTAACAAGTTAGTATAAATATGAATAGAAAATGAAAACCAGTCAAGATAATTAACAATAACCACCTGAACCAAGCACCAAGTTCCGCGGTCTTTTCTTAGACTCATGACATGTTTGCAGTCGCAAGAGACCCAGATTAATCTAGAGATGATACCAGGAATCGGCAGTACTCTTCATTTTTTTAGTTTTAGCACAACTTTGTTGTTACAAAGAAGAAACTATATGACGGATACTGAGGCTAAGAAAAACTGTAATATTGATTTTCTAGAGTTAATAAGCTGTTTTTTAGTTGTTGAATCAACCTCAATTTGGTATCTTCCACTTTGCTGTGACTTTAGTAGACTTTTATACCTTCAACAGATGAATTGGGTGTCATTTGAACCCTGACGAATGGTCCTGTTCAGTCTCACAGCGATGCCTCACAGGGGCCAGCAAAGGACACCCCTGGCCCAAGTACCTAAGATGGCCAGTGGGCTTGGTCTTTTGGAAGACCAAGTGGGCTTGGTCTTTTTGGAACCCAGTGTATGTGGTTCTGGAAAACCCCATTCACTTCTCCCAAATGATGTGATCTGCTTTGTGGTGTGTCAGAATGCTGGTCAAGGATCAGCTAACACATTCGTGACCTAGCAGAACATTGATGAGGTGTGAAACCGAGTATTTTCTTGGCATGAAGTGCACAGTTGTTAGAAGGTACCATTAACCCGTCTTCATTTTTTCTGATGTACTTAGATGGATCCTGAATACCGTGTGAGAAAATTCTTGGCCCTCTTAAGAGAAGAAGGAACGTAAGTACACAGAACACTTAATGACCGTCAGCCAAACTTACCACCCTGTTAAAGCCCTGTGCCTATTCTAAGAGTTGCTTTCCTAGATAAGTTTGTTTCCATTTATTTGAATTCTTCGCTGTGTTGTAGGTCCGAGAGACCAAGCAAGGAAGTTGGTTGTACTATGGGTTTGCTCTCCCTGTCCTGCTTCGCAAAACTTCCTTGTCACGATGCAGGAAAAACTTAATGGTACATATTTATTGGAACCTGCTTTTATATGCATGGAGCTATGACCATTTTCTTTTGTGAAGTGCTCATCTAATAGCAATTGCATAGTGGAAAATGTAGGAAAACCATTAAGAAGCTTTTAGTGATTTTTTTTTAGATGAATAGTTTTTTAGACTCTTACCTGTTTTTTTGTGTTTTGGTATTTCTTTTGCAGTAGCCCCCTTGATTTTGATTGAAAATGAACTATTTGAAACACACAGTGACCAAGGGAAGTGACCAAGGTGAAGATGGCCTGAGACCTTCACTGTCTTCCTCAAGATACCAGACTAAGTGAAATGTTCTCTACCTTCAACACAGGCGCGCTCTGCATGATTAGTGCAATAAAACTCCCTTGTTTATGCTTACTGAGATAGCTTAGTGTCTTGTGGAAGATGTAAACTTGGTTTAGAATGCTGCGCTTACCTTTCCATGAAGGCTAAAGTGATTCTTCTTGTTCAGTCCCTCTTTGTAGGAACCATCCAGTACTTGTGGACACTACATGTTTCAAGCTCTCTCCTAGCACCATCACCCCTGAAAACTCGCAATCAGTCTATTGAATGTTGCATGACAACAGCTGGCCGATTAGAAGGCAGGCTTTCCACATGCAACCTGGCTCAGTAAATCAAGGTGTGGGCCAGAGATCCTCTGACAGCTGTCCTGAGCTAACACTAGAGCTCACTGGGTATTTGGTTAAAGGTCTCCTGCAAGACTGGTTATTCTCTTTGCCTGAAGAAACAGGGCAGTGCATCTCTCAAACGCTGTTCTCAATCATCGTCAGAGATGTTTTCAAGCTGCAGTCAGAAGATGTTTCTCAGCAGAATATCAGTTGACTACGGTGTTGGCTATGACTTCCCCTTAGTATAACTAATTTGCTCTGTGGTAAGAGATATGCTAATTATTACCACTTAGTAGATGTTGTTAAAAACGTGAAAGATTAGGTATGGAAAAAGCGTACACCCCTAAACAGAAAGGAGTTATTAAAGTAATTTACAAACCCCTCGGCACTAATTAGTGTCCAACTCCAAGTGGGTCACTTAGTATAATATTGATGCTTATTAGTATCACTGCATTTTTCCTTAGCTTAATGACTTACTTAGAATTTGTCCTTTATTTTAAATGATCTGTACTGTTTAGTATCTAAATAAAACACTATTCTCCAGAAAAATCAACCATTTTCTAGCCCTCTGCCCGTAATCCTTTATTGTCCATTCTAGTACATTGAGCACATTTCCTTTACCCTCCACACACTTCTTCCAAAAGGAAGCACCCATTGAGTCCTTTTGAGAGTGATTTGTCTTATAACTAACTGACTTAGCAGGGATTTAATTCGGTCATCATATTTGATGATGAGACTTATGGAGCGTGCCTCTCTCCCCATTGCTGCTTAAAATGCAAGGACAGGCGATCAGAAGCCATCCTAAAGTGCTTACACCACACGCCACCCATGAGGCTTGTGGCCACAGTGGCACTTGGGTGTCACTCCTCTGTCATTTGTCCCCATTTGAGAAAGCAAATCATCTCCAGATCTTGCTGTTTGTACACTTTTGGTGGAGACTTGTATGGCATATCTTCTTTGTTTTGGGTTTTCCTCTCTAGCTTATCTTGTGGCTTTTAAAAAGTGGATTGTATTGTGAGAGTCTGTGATTCCTGGTGGCCAGTATCCTGGATTCCGCTAAGATCTTGCCTCTTTCCTCCTCATGAAAGCAGCACACATTGTGTTAACTTCTGTGTCTTGTTAAATGAGCTTAATGTCTTTGTGTTTTGTCCAAAACGATATTGAAAAATATAAATATAATATTGTTTAATGCAAATGAAGGAATGCAATAAAGAGTAAATATACTTGAAAATGTTCTGTAGACCAGTATTTCATACAGAAGGACATGGACAGCTGATAGGAATGGAGGAAGAAGGAGGGGCTCAGGAAAGAAACCTCTCCTTGTTTTGTTACAAGTAGCATAATGTGAGGGATGATTTTTATTTAAAAATCTCTTAATTATTTAGAAAGTATAGTTATTTAAAAACAGATCATTAAAATATCAGAAAAAGTTAGTATACAAGCATCTTTATGCTTTATACTTATTTTATTTTAAAAAATGCTGGGTGCGGGCCAGGCGCAGTGGCTCACGCCTGTAATCCTAGCACTTTGGGAGGCTGAGGTGGGTGGATCACCTGAGATCAGGAGTTCAAGTCCAGCCTGGCCAGCATGGTGAAACCCCATCTTTAAAAAAAATAAAAAATAAAGATAAATAAATAAAAAAATTCTGGGTGCAGTGGCTTATGCCTATAATCCCAGCCCTTTGGAAGGCCGAGGCAGGTGGATCACTTGAGGTCAGGAGTTCAAGACCAGCCTGGCCAACATGGTGAAACCCCTTCTCTACTAAAAATGCAAAAAACAGCCAGGTGTGGTGGCACATGCCTGTAATCCCAACTACTCAGGGGGCTGAGGCAGGAGAATCACTTGAACCTGGGAGGCAGAGGTTGCAGTGAGCCCAGATCATGCCACTTGCACTCCAGCCTGGGCAAGAGAGGGAGATTGTCTCAGAAAAAAAACCCTGAGGTACCTAAGCCACAAACAAGGTTAGTAACAAACCAGAAAGGAGAGTTGTTGCTCAATTAGAACGACTGCTTCCTGTGAAATGTACAAATGAAGGAACTTAAAGGCTCTCAGTGAGATTGTTTCACATGGTTCATTTTTGTATCCTCCATAGTTTTTTCCATTTTCCGGAGCTATCAGATCTCTTAGCCTTCTAAACCTTGATCCTTAGCATTGGCTCAGGTTAGGACAGGAGGCAGCTCAGAAAATCCTCAAGGCCCTGTAGGGAAGAGGCCAGCTTCAAGAACTTCCACAATGGGAGCTCCTGGGAGGAGGACCCTGAGGCCGACCTGGTCCCTGCATAGCCTTGAGAAGGCAGGTTCTTGAAGCTGCCCAAATATTCTTCAAAGCCAGTGCTGTACAGCAGAGCGTATGAGATTACAGCATGGCCTGTGAAGAAGCAAAGGAGCCTCCAGCTAGCTGCTGCCTTAGGTTTCTTCATCTATGAGTGAATTGTTAACTGACTATTTTTTTGTCAGAATATGTTTTTGGGATCAAAACCTCAAAAGAGGAGGTTATTTTATCCTTTCTAAATCTGTACATCTTCACTGGGACACTTTTTTTTTCAATGTCACACAGAAAAATTGCATAATTGTGGTTAAGTTCTAAAATATGTTTTTATTTTAAGGCTGTCTTTTCATATCCTAAAAATTACAGCATCCCCTTTAAAAGTTTCAGCAACAAGTCACAGAATCATGGAGTAGATTGAAGTGTGTACAAATAATCAAATCCTGATCAACAGGCTTGTTCCAACAGTGAGTCAGCTATAAACAACCACCCCAGCCCAAACACAGAAGGTGAAAGCAGGATTTCATTTTCTTTGCCTGATAACTTGGTCCATAGCCTCCTTAGTGACTGGGGACCGGGTGCAGTGGCTCACACCTGTAATCTCAGTGCTTTGGGAGGCTGAGGTGGGCAGATCGCCTGAGGTCAGGAGTTTGACACCAGCCTGACCAACATGGTGAAACCCTGTCTTTACTAAAAATACCAAATTAGCTGGGCATGCTGGCACATGCCTATAATCCCAGCTACTTGGGAGGCTGAGGCAGGAGAATTGCTTGAACCTGGGATGCAGATGGTGCGGTGAGCTGAGATCGCGCCACTGCATTCCAGCCTGGGCAACAAGAACAAAACCCTGTCTCAAAAAATAAAGAAGTGACTGGGAAAGGGTGTGTATGAGAGTTCAAGACAGCATGTAAATTGCAGAATTTATTGCAAAATGATCTAGAGTTTCTTATCAGCTGGCAAGCCGTACTGAGACTGGGTCCTGGAGATGAGCCCATGAGGGTGTGTGCTGGACGGGCACCGTGGCATTAAGATGTGGGAGATAGCGCCTGTGATCGGCAGGCATCCCAAGTTGAAGACAAAATATCCAAGGAGGAATCATGTTTGAAATGTTCCCAGCATATAGTCTCCACATAACTCCTGTCTCACTAGTTTGGGAGTATAAGATTAATGGTAAGAAATGTTTGCCTCGTAGAAAGGTCTCTATTAAGCTAGGAGAAACTGTGGCAGCGTAGCAGCAATGCTTAGCCCTGCACTGACTTCACTCGAGTGTGCAGACCAGCCACACACACGAGAACACGCCCATATGCCCAGGGCCGCCACAGGAGACGGCATTAGAGAACACCAAGAATCATCTCGCCATTATGTTTCCCTTTTTTTTCTATTTTTTCCCTACCTTCTTTCCTTCAACCTTTCTTTGTACCTCATCCCCTCCTCCTTGAACTGTCTCACATACTTTCTCCTTCCCTTCTTTCTTCATAAAATAACATTGGTTTTAAAGATACCATGTTGTCTTTTTCATTTTACTTAGATGTTTGTAAGGACTTATACATAGGGAGAAACTACATGTTCAAGCTCCTTAATCATAAAGTATGATTAGGCGAGGCGTGGTGGTTCACCCACTAATCCCAACATTTTGGGAGGCTGAAGTGGGAGGATCCCCTGAACCCAGGAGTTTGAGACCAGCGGGCAACACAGCAAGACCCCATATCTACAAAAGCTTTTTTTTTTTTTTTTAAATTACAGTGGTGGAGTGTGCCTGAGTCCCAGTTACTTAGGAGGCTGAGGAGGATCATTTGAGCCCAGGAGGTCAAGGATATGGTGAGCCATGATCATGCCACTGTACTCTTGAGTGACATAGATACTTGTCTCTTAAAAATTACAAACGATAACCTTCAGCCTGGAAAGCTGTCAGCCCCTGAGGCTTTCAGCTCAATAGGCTGCTGGCCCGTAAAAAAAAAAAAAATTAAAAACTATGATTAATATAGGATTACAAATGGCCTTCATAAGTATGAATAGGGACCATTTAAATATTTGGCAATCTTATTGGTTGAAAAAGTACTGGCCAGACCGGGTGGCTCATGCCTGTAGTCGCAACACTTTGAGAGGCTGAGGTAGGGGCATCCCTTGAGGCCAGGAGTTCAAGACCAGCCTGAGCAACATAGCAAGACCTCATCTCTAAAAAAAAAATTTAAAAATTAGCTGGGCATGGTGACACATACCTACAGTCTCAGCTACACATAGGCTGAGGTAGGAGGTCACTTGAGCACAGGAGGTCGAAGCTGCAGTGAGCCATAATCACGTCACTGCACTCCAGCCTGGGCAACAGAGCAAGACCCTATCTCACAAAAAAGAAAAATTACCCAGAATTCTGGGATAGATAAGTTCAGGTTGAGCATCCCTAATCTAAAAATCTAAAAATCTGAAATGCTCTAAAATCTAAAACTTTGAGCACCAACATGATGCCACAAGTGGAAAATTCCACACCTGACCTTGTGTGATGGGTGGCAATCAAAATGCAGTCAAAACTGTTTCATGCACAAAATTATTTAAAATGTTTTATAAAATTACCTTCAGGCTGTGTAAGGTGTATATGAAACAAATGAATTTCGTGCTTAGACTTGGGTCCCATCCCCAAGATATCTCATTGTGTATATGCAAACCTTCCAAAATCAGAAACATTTCTGGTCCCAAGCATTTCAGAAAAGGGGTATTCAACCTGCATTAGCTTTATGCAAAAGTAAAATAAAAATAAGTCAAAATGAAATAAAAATGACCAGACTGTAAGATGTAGAGGAGATCTGTATCCTATACATGTCCAATTCCTTGTACAGCTGAAGTGACACAGCTTTTGTGGTTTCAGCTCCTCAGGGAGTAAAGACACATCATGGGCAAAACAGAGTACATGAACTTCTGGTGGCTATTCCTAACCTCAGGTTAGAGGTCTGAATGCAGCGCAGAGCAGCCTGCCTCCACTATACGCAGCTCACAGCTTAGTTTTCCTGTTCTTTTTTTTTTTTTTTTTTTTTTTTTTGAGATGGAGTCTCGCCCTGTCACCCAGGCTGGAGTGCAGTGGTGCAATCTCAGCTCACTGCAACCTCCACCTCCCAGGTTCAAGTGATTCTCCTGCCTCAGCCTCCCGAGTAGCTGGGACTACAGGCATGCACCACGACATCCAGCTGCTAATTTTTGCGTTTTTAGTAAAGACGGGTTTTCACCATGTCAGCCAGGCTGGTCTCGAACTCCTGACCTCAGGTGATCCGCCCATGTCGACCTCCCAAAGTGTTGGGATTACAGGCGTGAGCCTCTGAGCCCAGCCTGTTCTCATTATTTCTCCTTGTAGTGAGGTGAGTGAGATTTGTTTCTAATTGACGTACATCAGGAGAAAGAGAAAGAAAAAACATCTTTGTCATTCTCTGAAATAATGTGCCAAATAAACTGAAGGTGACATTTTATGGGTAGGTCTGAAAACTAAACAGTTGTCTGTTGTCATATAACCGACTTCAGGCGTGTCACTGTTGAGAAGGCATAACCTGTGAATTTCCGGTGGGTCCTGTGAAGCGGCAGTCCAAGGAAAGGGTGTCTGTCCCCAGAGCATGCCCACTGGCAGCCCTTTCTACCCAAACCCAACTTCAGATGACACTTGTTCCAGACAGCCCACAGCCCAGGGCGCACCCTTTCTTCTTGCCGATCAACCTACCTCTTCTGTGGCTTAGCTCTCACAGTGGAGCTAGCAGGGGACAGACCATTTTCAGTCAGGTTTCATTTTCAATAGAGAAAATCCTATTTTCCCATTAAATGGAGTTGAAAACATGGTGAGGAGGGGATTAAGGCAGTGGCCACCCCTGCAGTCTGCTGGCCTTGGGCCACATCTTTTAGGAGTGCCTGTGACATTAATTTGTACACTGAAAATGCTTGAGTCTGTGAAATGAATTACTACCCAAGTAGTTGCTTTTCTAAAACTGGAAATTCATTGTTAGAAGTTAACTTAGAACAAAAGAAGCCTTTAAGAATGTCCTGTGGTATATGAGACCTACTGTCCATGACATCCCTGATGATCTTGCTTAAAGAACAGAGGAAATGACCTTCACTTGGTCATTTATTTAGCTGAGGCCACAATGTTCAGAATCAGATAGCCTTGACCTCCTGAGCATTAATCTGGAAACCCCACACAGTGTACAATGTATCCATTTTAGGTTTGTTTACCTTCTCTTTAATGACTTAACAGAAAAAAACTGCATGATGAAATATATTTTCTCCAAATATATATATATTTATATAATATATAATCTTAGTTAACTCAAAGGTATATACATTGTATAATAAATAATATTTATAAAAAGAGACTTTTTGAATATAAAATCAAAAAGATCAACAACTTCTACAACTTTTTACAAAACTTTGGATACAGCAGGTTGGTAGGAAATTTCGGTTGGATACTATTACCTGACTACAGCGAGAATAATTACAATGCACTCATGTACTATTATTAAATAATTACTTGTCAGCTACTTGAATACGCCCCAGAAACATGACTTTATCACTTTTAATATAGAATACATAGATATGAAAAGATTGTTTTGAAAATTCGTATCCATTCTGCTGAAATATTCTCACATAAAGCAAGCATTATCCAGTTGACATGATTTAAAACTTTTCAGTCTAAGGTGAGATGGGGAGGGGCATTTCGGACTCGGTGGAGCGGGTGAGATGTGTATCATTAGCAGGGCTTGTGGCCAGCAGATTTAGGAGTGAAGGCGGGCTCCTGGACGACCGTCTTGGCAAGCCCACCTGCACCAGCTGAGAAATCGCTGCCCCGGGATTTTAGGTCAGGGTTAGGCAGACCCCAGAGAGAAGGGGGAAAAGAAAAATCTTTGCTCTGCTCATTCCCCTGCTGCATCTCTTCTTTCTGATTCTCCCTAAGACAGCTGTTGAACCGATTCGTACTGTTAAATCCACGTGGCTCCCTTTTGCTAGCTTTCTCTAGGACCCTCAGCTGGACCAGTATGTCTCAGGGAGAACTCAGCTGTCAGACGCTTAACCCAAGGGAGCAGGTGAGTGCTGGTCCCTAATCCAGATCCTTGGGAACTGCATGGATGGAAGCTATCTCAGCACGCAGGTGAGGGAGGAAGAGCTGGGGGGAAGAACTCTGTGTCTGTGTTTACTCACATCAGCCCTAGAGAGGAAAGGACACGGTAGGATGGGCCCCTGTTGGAGACACAGCAAAGGGATGGTTTTCATCCTCCCCATCTGCTAGTCACAAAGTTGGAATTTTAGGAATCGATTGCTACTCTCTCACAGACACTTTGTCTAACTTACACTGAGTTGACCTGGAATCCAACTGCTCTACCTGGAGTTATCTGTAGAGAGACTCTGCAGGTGAGCAGGGCTGGGAGGGATTGAATGGCCGCTTCCAAAGATACCGCTTATTTTATTAGGAAGCCATTTGAGCTGGAGAAGACTTGCCCCCATACATAACCTATTTACAACATCCACTACCAAAAAGTAAAATAAAACTGCATTGACGGTGGAGACTGCAGAACGGCAGAAAAAGATTTTGAGATCTGACTGCCTCTCGTGCAGAACAGGGTTATAGAGAAAATGAGGCTGAGAAGAACACACAGCTGCTCTTCAAACAGCTTACCAGGCCACCCGAGCTGCCAGTTCCTCAACACTCCAAATCCTGCTCTAACAACTGCCGCGGACCTCCCTACCACTTCATCCTAGCTAAACCTATGGCTTTTATCAGAATGAGAAAGTAGCTCAGATTTGAATGGGAGTAGACCAAGAAAAGGAGACTGCAGGGGTGCGCCTACTTCCTGACTCCCACCTGACAGGCGTCTTGGAACGTCACCAGAAGCAGCAGTTTGGAAACAGAACCTTGCCCATGCTGATGTCTTGACCGCCAGGCCGAGAGCTCACATTAGCCCAGCCTGTTCTGTTGGAGTTGAATTTTTTTTTTCATTTTTATTTTCTTTAACATGTGCAAAGATAAGCCTCAGGTCTGTTTCTATCAGACCCTAGAGAACTAAAAATAAAGCCCCCTTCTTTAAAAACCACACACCATCCAGAGTAGGGTGAGAAACGTAAGATGAGAGAGAGGGAGAGCCTCCCCATCCACAGGTGAGTTGGGTCTGGGTCATTTACCACACGTGCGGCTGGTGACAGTTCCTTGCTGTCTGACGCTGAGGGTTGCGCCCGGCTCTAGGTCCTGCTTCCCATGAGACTTCGCTGAATCCGCCCAGCCACACACTTCACCCCTTCCCAGCGCCCTTGGGGAAAATAAAGAGGAAGAATTAGAAACGTAATTCCGTTCTCAGAGACCACCCATTGGGGTTCAAAGATCAGAGGCTGCCGATGGATCTGAATAGGTCTCTGGTGCTCAGAGGTGATGAGGACGTGAGTGGCTTCTCCACGCTCTCCTCTGTGCTTCAGTCCTGCTGTTGAGCGAGGCTGTATGATTCACAGGAGCAGCAGGGCTTTTGAGTTCACAGACTGGGATCCAAATTCTACCTCCCCCACCTCTACTGAGGGCCTTGGGCAACAGGAAGCCCAGGAGCACAGGTCACTCCCTGACCGCTGGACTCCATCTCGTTTACAGGCTGGGAGAAACGGTGCCCGGCTGAGGGCCCAGTCCCCGACTACGAATCAACTGCTGTGTTGGGCTCGTGCCAGGCATGCACTGTGTTTTTGTACCGCACCAAATAGCTTGATAATGAGCTGTCCAAATGGGAGAAAGCCTACTTAATTACGAACAATTCCTTCCCATTGGAGCAGCAGTGTGTTCATTTTCTTCATTTGCATAGTCATATCTCACAAAGGGTTTCAGGCATTCCCAGTCAACCCCCAGCTCCTCTGGGGGGCTGACAAGGCCAAGACTAGACTACTTTACAGAGGCAGAAATAGGCTCAGCCAGATTGAAGGGACATGTCCAAGGTCTCTCAGCAAGGCAGTAACAGACCCAGGACGTGGGCGCAGCCAGGCCGCCTGACTCCTGCCAGAACCTTTCCAGCTTGCTGTGCTCACAACAGCAGAGTGACAAGGAAGAAATCTGGCACTTGTAAGGCACCAAATCAATGGTGAGCCAGAGACACTGCAAAAGCTACAGAAAAGGTGTTTTCCCCAAAAAGGAAGGACACAAGCCATTTGACAGGGGCTCTCCTCACTGTGTGGAGGGCCCGGGGCCTGCTCTGCGACCCCCTTCTCTCTCCTGCCTGGACTGCCAAGACTGTCAGGAAAGCCAAGAGAATGGGTGAAGACTCTGTCCCCGGCCATCCCAGCCAGTGCGGCCCGCAGGCTCCCATCTTGCCTACAACGTCAGCCCATTGCTCCAGAGCAGGCAGCTCGCCTGGGGAGGTGCCTCCAGGAGGTCAGCTCTGTTTGGCCCAGGAGCCTCTGCGGCTGCTCTGTGAGCACCTGGCCCCCGCGCCAGGCCCTTCATGTGCAGGGTCTCCGGTCCACGGGACAACCCTACCCAGAACATGGTTCTCATCCCCCAGTTCACAAATGAAGACGCCAGGGCCCAGTTAGGCAGAAAAGCTGGCCTGGGTTAGGCCTCCAGAGTGAGGCCTCCAGAGCTTCCACAGAGAAGGGGTTCAGGGTAGGAACCATTTGGATACAGCATCTTGAAACCATATCTGTGTAGCACTTTACATAAGACTGGGGAGAAAACAGCCAGTGTCTATTTCAGAAATGGGGAGAAAAGAGGGCTGATGAAGCATACTGATTCTGGCCAGGTGTGGTGGCTCACACCTGTAATCCAAGCACTTTGGAAGGCTGAGGTGGGCAGACCACTTGAGGTCAGGAGTTCGAGACCAGCCTGGCCAACATGGTGAGATCCTGTCTCTTCTAAAATACAAAAGTAGCTGGGCGTGGTGGCGCACACCTGTGGTCCCAGCTACTTGGGAGGCGGAGGCAGGAGAATCGCTTGAATGTGGGAGGCAGAAGCTTCAGTGAACCAAAACCACACTACTGCCCTCCAGCCTGCACGATAGAGCAAGACTCTGTCTCAAAAAACAAAAGAACCATGATTCTTCTTGGGATCAGTGTTTGTACAGGGGTTCAAGGTGGGGGATTTTCTGGACACCGAGAGCCAACCCTGCACCTGGGTCCCCGTGTGGCAAGTCTGTTGCCCACGAAGGACCCAGCAGGAGAGGTGCTGGAACAGAGCAGCAGGAATCTGTCTCTGTGACCCACTCTGCCCCTAGAGCCACTGCTGGGGTTTGGGCTGCTGCTGCTATGGCCTCTGCCACACCCACATATGGGGCTTTCCGGAGGCAGAGACCTCAGCCCTGCAGCCTTGCTTTGGCTGATAGTGTGGAGAACCCGTCTGTGAAATCGGCAGGCTGGAAATCGCTCTCTAGACCCCGTTGAGTGTGAGTGTACTAAAACACTGCTTCCCCACGTGGCCCCTTCTCGGACCCACCACAGCCATGTCCCACTTGGCAGTGGGAACACTGTGTTGCCTCTGGCTGCAGGGAACACCCGAGGGGGGTGGCCAGTTTTTCACATTCCCTACACCTTGACCTGCCACCCTTGGCCTGCGACTTCTCTCTTATTGGCTGACTTTTCTTCTGTCATTTTGAAAAGCAGTAAATGAAACTGTCCAAGTGATGATGCAGTTTCCTTGCACAATGACTGCCCTATATAATCACTCTGTGATGTAGGTATCACGCTTCCTATTAGAACCGTATACAGAGAAGCATTCACATCTGTTAGCTAACTCAGCCTCAAAAATACTCTGCTGGTCGGGAGTGGTAATCCCAGCACTTTGGGAGGCTGAGGCAGGCAGACCACTTGAGGTCAGAAGTTCAAGACCAGCCTGGCCAGCATGGTGAAACCCATCTCTACTAAAAATACAAAAATTAACTGGGTGTGGTGGCGGGCACCCATAATCCCAGCTACTCAGGAGGCTGAGGCAAGAGTCTTGCTTGGACCTGGGAGGCAGAGGTTGCAGTGAGCCGAGGTCACACCACTGCACTCCAGCCTGGGCGACAGAGCAAAATTCAGTCTCAAAAAAAAAAAATTCTGCTGGGCCCCCACTGTCACCATCACTGAAGAGAGGAGGAAACCGGGGCTCCAAGTGGAGGCGTTAGACTCACCTTCATCCTCTTCCACTCCCCACACTGCTTTTGTTCAGACACTGAGAAAGGTAGTGCCACCTGCTGCCTTTCTGAGCTCTCCCCACCAGGACATAACGAGCTGCACTCAGGGGCTTCCCAGACGGGCTGAGGGAGTCGCCCCTTAGCCAGAGCTCTCCTCCATGATGTCAGGTACCTCCCATATCTCAGAGAGGCCCGTCCACTTCCCTCCCCTACTCCCCCCGGAGCAGACATGTGCCAGTAGCTCGGAGGTGCCCTGCGTGGAACTGCATCATCGGCGGGCCTCCACCCTGTCACAGGCTGCTCTCCCCCAGCAACGCCCCAGCTGGCAATGACCCAGCAGGGAAGTGCTTCCCAATTAACCAAGCCCTGTCCCCAGTGTCCTTTCCTTTGTCCCTCACAGCACCTCTGGGAAGGATGACAGGTGAGGAAGCAGGTCTATGAAGAATTTCTTGCTTGGGTCACACGGTTGGCAAGTGGTAGGAGCTGGACCAGGGTACCGCCTAATCCCAACACCCAAGCTCAGGCCTCCACGTACTAGGCTCCTTCTCAGGGAGAGAAAAGGAAGAAAGGGCACCCCAGCCTTAGCAACCTTCCACCCCCGGGGCTCCAGGACCACTCCTCGTCCATGCTGACCTATCCCGGGGTGCTGTGGAACCCAGGGCCAGCGCACAGCACCTCCCACACAGACCACCTCTGGGAAGCTTGGGAACAAAATCCACCAGCCTTTGATCCCTCGATTACTCATCCCAGCCACTCTGAACTTGAATCCCCCCTGCTCCCCGTCATCATCCATAAACTCGGTGACAGTGCTCCCCACTCCACCCAAGCTTCAGATCTGTCAGGATATGGGCTTATATGCCACGTCCCCCACCCACCTCTCTGAGGTTGGTAAGATTTATGCTTGTGCAAGGACTTCTCTAAGTTCAAGGTGGAGGCACACTGACTCTGCCTCAGGGGTACAGGAGACATTTTGGCTCGATGTTTCAGATAAACTGACCCCCGACCCCCACCACCATCTCCACTTTATAGTAAGAAAGCTGAGGCCCAGAGAAGTGAAAGGACAGGAAGTTATGGACAAAGTTAGGACCAGACATCAAGTCTCCCAGCTTCCAGCCCCACAGCTCCACAGAATGCTCAAGAATGACAGCTAGTGGTCATGCAACAATTTGAGCTGGGTCATAACTTACTATCTTGTGGGAAAATGTTAGTCAATTGCTGGCAGCTAATGTGCACACACTGGGTTTTAGTTTTTGTGTTTTGTTTTTTTTGAGACAGTGGAGTGCAGTGGTGCGAGCTCAGTTCACTGCAACCTCCAATGCCCAGGTTTAAATGAGCCTCCTGCCTCAGCCTCCAGAGTAGCTGGAATTACAGGCACCCGCCACAATGCCCAGCTAATTTTTGTATTTTTAGTAGAAACCAGGTTTCATCATGTTGGCTGGGCTGATCTCGAATTCCTGCCCTCAGGTGATCTGTCTGCCTCAGCCTCCCTAGGTGCTGGGATTACAGGCGTGAGACCGCGCCTGGCCAACACTGGGTTTTTGTCTGTGCTCTGTGCAGTCCACCAAGTCTCTGCCCGAGGACCATTCCCACGGAAGTTTGGGAAATCCTGGCTTCCTATTTTGACTGTGGGAACTTGTGTGTCTTGGATAGCTTAGAAACAGAAGGGGGTCGTCAAGAAGAGGTGGGCAAACAACCCCATTCCCTGCACCCAGGCTCCCAGCCTCCCCCCAGCCCTACCTGGTGCCCTACTTGCAGGTGTGCACGTCGTAGACGCGAACACACTCCTGGCAGCTGACGTAGCAGCACCAGTGGAAGATGCAGTGGCACTTTTCCTTCCGCTTCTCCGTCCTCGTGTTGTGGCCACGGCCACAGCAGAGCAGGTCACAGCCGTCGATGCCGTGGGAAGTGACATTGCAAGTCCGGTCCCTTGTGCCGAAGGAACCCGTCTCTGGGTTGGGCTCACAAAAGTTAGGGGAGTTCTCATAGTAGACCAGGTCCCGCTCGGTGGGCGGCTTGAAGAGCGAGTACTTGGCCCGGAGGGTCTCCACCCAGCCCCGGGACTCACGGTGCTTCTCCACCACCATCTCTGAGGCGCTGTCATACTTGTCCTTGAGGAAGTCGCCAATGGCACGGAAGTCAGGCTGGGCCCACCAGCAGGTCTTCACCTCACAGCTGCCTGACAGCCCGTGGCACTTGCATTTGAGGTGCATGTGGTCCAGGATAGTCTGGGGGAGAGGAGTGGCAGCTGGTCCCCAGACTGACCCACGAGGGAGCACAGCTGGGCCTTCCCACTCTGCCCCTGCCCACCCCCTACCCTCCAGCCTTCTCTGCTCCTCTGTGCCAGGAAGAGAACTAATGGGGACTGAGGCAAGACCTAAAGAACGGTGACCATGTTTCCCTCTCCTTCACTCCCCAAGCACAGGTAGACAGCACGTGCACTTCTCACAGAGCATGAAATAGGAGCTGCTGTCCCTGCACGGTGGCTCTTGCCTGTAATCCCAGCACTTTGGGAGGCCGAAGTGGATGGATCACTTGAGGTCAGGAGTTTGAGACCAGCCTGGCCAACATGGTGAAACACTGTCTCTACTAAAAATATAAAAATTAGCTGTGTGTGGTGGCGGACGCCCGTAATCCCAGCTACTCAGGAGGCTGAGGCAGGAGACTTGCTTGAACCCAGGAGGCAAAGGTTGCAGTGAGCCAAGATGGAGCCATTGCACTCCAGCCTGGGTGACAGAGCAAGACTCCATCTCAATAAAATAATAAAAAATAAAAAATAAATAAAGGAGTTATCGCCATTTAACATATGGGGAAACTGAGGCTGGGAGCTTAACATGACTCACCCAAGGTCACACAACCATAGTAAGTGAATGGAGGCTGAATTCAATGCCAGGTTCCTAGGCCTTGACAGCCCTACAGTGCGTGCCAAGGTGCACAGGATGGGTGGGTGGTACCTGACCCCACGGGGTGGCCACGCTCCCTGGTCAACTCATCCCGGGTCGCGGTGGAGTCCAGGAAGGAAGGAAGGTAGACGAACGAAGTGGCTGTGGGGTGGGGAGGGGCCAAGCCTGGCCAAAGGGAAAAGGAGCCCAGGACCCACAGGGCTGTCAGAAGGGGTGGGGTGGGGACCAGGCCAGCTCGGGAAGAGGAGGGGCCCGGTCCCGGGAGTGGTCCCGGCAGGGCTCCCAACAGGTTGAGGGAGGGTAGCCAGGCTCACCGTGCGGCCCGCCTCGTTGTTGTGCTTGTTCATGGCCGAGCGCGCGTCCGGCCTGTTCTCACGCGCATCCGCAAACTCCCTGGACACCAGCACCCCGAAGTCAGCGTCCTCGCTGCAGCCGCCCCACTTCCAGCCTTCGCCGGGCGGCCCCTTATGATGGGAGTCACAGCCGCAGATGGTGGAGGTGCCCTCAGCGCAGGAGCGGGTGACGGCGAAGGCCACGCCGGCCGAGGCAATGGCATGGACGAAGGCCGACTCGCGGGTGGCTGCGGGGAGGCCGTGGGGAGGCAGCGCTCAGGACCCGGCCTGAGAGCGCCCCCTGCCTCCACCTCTCAGGCCAGGACGCGAGGGGAACGAGGCGGGAAGAGTTGAAGAGCTCACCAGGCCTGAGGGAAGAGGGAGGCAGCTTCCCCACCCTCTTTGACTGTTCTAACCCTGTAGGGTATCCCCAATTCACGGATGAGCAAACTGAGGCCCCAGGCTGCTAACTGATTAGCCCAGGGCCTCAAATGTCACAGGGCAGAGCAGAGCCTGTCAGAAACAGGGCCAGACACCAAAGCTCCGGCAGACTGCTGCAGAGAGAAGGCAGCCACTTCTGTCCTGGTCCCACACCCCCTGCCCTCCACCTTCCCAAAATCCAGAGACGACCCGCCCAGGCCTGAGCCCGCCCACTCCAGAGAGAGCTCCAGGTTTGTGAGGAAGAAGCCTGGGAACCCACAGCCTAAACCTGCCCAGGCCCACCCATTCCACGCCGGGGCACAACAGGGCGACCCCTCTCCTTTTCTCGGTCTCAGTTGCTCTTTTTGTAAAATGGACACAGCTTCCCTCTGCCCCTAGAGCCCCTCACCAGGAAGGCAGTGGCCCTTGCCTCAGTCTCCCTATCTCCATTCTCCTGCCCTCATGCCCAGACACGGCCAAGGCCCTCCCAGAAGGGCAGGAACACAACACAGGGCAGTTCCCTAGTCCTGTCCCAGGGTCCCGCCCAGGGACAGGGGAGACTCTCGGGTATGCACCAATCTCCTCACCCCGGTCACCACCTATGCACGTGCTTCATTCACATAGAAAGTTTGACTCATTTTATAGATGTGGACATGGACGATTAGGGAGGCCAAGGCCTGCAAGACCTGCAGCCCAGCCTTCTCTCCTCGCAGCAGGACCCCGGAGCCGGAGGTGACTCGCTGCCTGGCCCAGGCTGCAAAACGCCGGGCCGGCCTAGAAGCCAGGGCGCCCGCCTCTTCTCCTGGGCTGTGGCCCAAGTGCTGCAAGAAGGAAGCCCGGGACCCCTCGTGGCTACCGCGGCCGCTCTCCGAGACCCCCACGCCCTCCTGCGCCACCTGCGGATGGGCCCATCCCACTTCCACCTACCAGCGGGCGGGGAGTGGGGAGCCCGTTCCTCCCGCGCCTGCGCTGCCAGGGCCAACCATGGACGGCGGCGGAGGGGCTCGAGGTCCCGCTCCCGGTGGTGCGCCCAGCCCCGGGATCCCCGCCGCGCTGCTCACTCACCCCGATGCCGGTCGCCCCAGCCCTCGGGGCGCCCCGGTGGAAAGAGGGCGCGCTAGCAAGGCGGGAGCCCCTCATTTCCGGCCGGCCCTCGGCCTCTCGAGGCAGCGGCGGCACCCGGGGCCCGGGCCGCGCTCGGTTCCCAGCCCCGGGAACGCGGGGGCGGCGGGGGTGGGGCGGGGATTAGCCTGGGAGCGGCGCTGACAGCCGCGCTGACAGCCCCGCTGTGCCTTCTCCGTCCGGCGGGGCCCGCTGGGCCGCTCAATCCGCCTTTGTTCGCGCGGTGTCACACCGCATTACCCGCATAATACGGCCGCCGGGCCCGGGCCGCCGGGCCGGCCGCCACCGCGTAGCAACGGGCGGCTCCCGCGGCCGGGCCGCGCCCCCGGCCCCGGCGCCGGGCCGCGAAATCCCCATTGAAGCGGCGCCCCCCGCCCCCGCGCCGCGCCGAATGGCCAGAGGGCGTGTGAATGGCGCGGCGACCGCAGCGGGCGCTGGGCCCGGGCCGCGCGGTTGGGGGCCGCGCTCGGGCTCTTTTCAGGCCACCCGGGCCCCTCCGGCGCCCACCCCCGCCCCGCCGCTTCGGGCCCGCCGCGCTGCGCCGAGCCTCGCCCCTTCCGGCCACCGACCCCTGGGTACTCGCGGCGCAGGCCCCTACCCTCGGCCACCCCTCCGGGCGGGCCCAGCCCCGAGGCGTCAGTCCCGGCCGGCGCGGAAGACGCGCGTCCCGGGCAGCCCGACCCCCTGCGCCCCGGGTCTCAAAGCGGGGGGCGGAGATTAACCCTTGGCCGCCCACCCGGCGGGGGTGTGGGGACTCGCTGGGGGCGGGGTGCAAACGTGGGGCTGGAGCTGGGCGCGAACCTGGCTTCAAGGCCCTGGCTCTGAGCACCGACCGGGGCGCTCGAGGCGTCTTCCGGGATGCTCTCCCCACTGCCGCCGGCAAATTCCCAAAGTCTCCGGCACACATCACCCCTCTCCCCCGCAACACAAACCAGCCCTCGGGCCATCTAGGAATCGGGACGTGTGCCAGAACCTGCGGCGGCGACTTAAAAAGTTCAACGCGGAGTGAATGAGTAGCGCACCCAGGCCCGCTTCCCCCTAGCTCTAGGCCGGAGCCGGGAAGAGCGATCAGAGGTGACTCGCTTTTGGAGAGCGCGTCTAGACGCAAGGCTGTTTGATTCAGCGCTACCTGGCCCGAGGAGGGGCACCGGAAAGCTCTGAGACCAACACACCTACAAGATCGGGTTTGAAATGCAAACCACAGCCACTTGGCCCCAATTAAGAGGCCAAACCTTTATATCAACAAGAAATAATTAGTTTTGGAAATAGAAGCGTAAACAGAATCGTCATCCATTGATTTGCTAATTACCTTCCTGTCCCAGGACAATAGCCAAAATTTTGGTTGTAGGGGAGACGGACCTGTGCACTTGAGGTATTGGTAAGGGGACTTGCACTCTAAAATGGGGGTGGTCAGCTTCTCCCCACCCCACCCGGCACCCCACTCCTTCACCTGAATGTCAGATCCCTTTTCTTTCTGGCTGTACAGGCAGCTCCCATTCATTCCCTAGCCTCTAATAGGAGGGAGGACCGGGCTCAGCACTTGGGTGGCAGAGCAGCTCTGGCCGTGGCCAACCTAGCCAGGATCGTTAAATTCCTGGACACTGCCGTTCCAGGAAGAGCTGCCCATCTTCCATCCAGTCCATGAGCCCCCAGGTCCCCTTCTTGGGAGCCGTTAACCTACTTAGCCTCCCTCCCAGGGCCTCCAGGGTCAAAGTTACTTGTGTCTACTTGAGGCACAGCCGGTTAGACTCCCAGGCTGCAAGACAGTGGGAAAGTTACCCAGAGACCAGTGCACCCTCTAGCCCCACCATGATTCCTGAGCATAACCAGAGGGCAGGGTATGGGGATGAACAGAAACCCCTCAGGGGAGGGTCTTGGTGGCAACCAAATACTGCCATAGCACCACGCAGCTTCCTCAGCTCCTGAGGACTTTCTAGATGGGAGGGACGTAGGGGTGGCAATGCTCTCACCCCCACCCCAAAGCAGTATTTGCATAGCACTTAACAAATGTCACAAATGTCCACAGTGGGAGCCTCAGGCTCCCACTGTGCAAAAGCCAAGAAGGAAAGCTGTGGCCCTCTTGGTGTCTGCCCTCAAACCTCAGGATCCTGGGGCATCTCAAGGCGGCCCAGCCCCCAGCAGCACCTGGAAATGTGTAACAGTCATGTGACCAAATGTATCACCCTCCCAGAGGGATCCTGGCTTCAGAGAAGAGGCACCCTGACTGCGGTGGAAGGGTGTACAGTCCTAATCCCTCCCCACACCGAGCCCTGAGCCCCCCTCCCCCTTAGCCCGCAGGTAGTACCTTTGTCAAGGACGGGCCCAAAGATGGCCAGGCTGTCATCTATGGTGGTGCAGTTCCAGCGGCGGCCCCGGAACTGGTGCTGGCACTCCTGGATGCCCAGCTTCACACCCTCGGCCACACTGGGCATAATCTCGATGTAATTGCGGCAGAAGCGCAGTTGCTTGGGGACCAGGCCTGGGATGGAGCCGCAGAGCAGGGGCTGTGAGCCCAGAGATGTGTACTGCTGGCCCAGGGCCAGGGACCTGCAGGCAGACAGAGGGTATTGGCACTGTGGGCACAAAGCACAGAGCCCATCCTGGGCACCATGGCCGCTTTGTGAACCCCTGAGGTAGGCGGAGAGGCAGAGGGCCTGTAGCTTTGACCCAGACAAGTCAGCCCTCTGACTGCATCCAGCTTGCAGGGGGATAGGACCAGCAGAAACTGCTCGTGGGGACACTCGGGGTCAATGCAATGCCATGAAAAGAGGCCTGGACTAGAAAGGTGGTATTTGGGGCCCAGATCCAGTCCTTTCCAGGTTCTGGGTCCAGCTGCCCTGATGGGCATTGAAGAGATCAGGCTGGGCAATGTCCAGGCAGTCCAGGATGCTGGGTCACATGGCGACCTCCAGTGACTCATGGGACACACACGCTTGCACACACATGTGCAGACACACGCATGCATGGACACACATGCGCACACGTACACACACACGCATGCATGCACACACAACACCCTCAGCCTCTCCCCAGGGATGCTGCCAGCCCAGCCCTGAGCCTCCCAGTGTCTCCCCCAGGAATTGCTGGCTTGCACCAAGTCCTTTGTCTACCAGGGCTTCCTTGACCATCTTTCCGGTTCCCTAGAAGTTTCTAGAGCCACACCTCTTTTCTCATGAGAGACTGGAGTTTGGCTTTGTTTCTAAACAGGTTTAGCACAGAGTCAGGAGGGAGAAGATCTCAGATCTCACTACCCACACCAACACCAGGTGACTTTGGTCAATTTACTCCCTTCCTCTGCCCCTCACTTTTCAATCAATATTCCATCAACTCTCTCAGGTTTTATAAAGAGTCAACCACAGAAAGAATGACCTTATGGGGTGGGGCAGAAGAGTTTAAAATACTAGAAAACCAACGTAGGCATCGCTCATTTTCTGTTCCCTCCCCTCAGCACAGGAACAGCAGAAATGACACTTTGTAGAAGAACCTGAGAAAATGATCTGTGAATGTCAGTGGGCTTCAAGGCCAGTTGCAGCCTGCCCTTTGACCAGGGGCAGTGTGAGCTGGAGGAAGGAGCCCATCTCCTCTCCTTCTGTGTCCAGCACTTACCAAGGCTTTGGGCCGGCACTGGCCTAAGTCAAGTTTCCTGAAAAGTGATGGGCAAAAGCCTTGGAAAAAGGGGCTGGGAGAAGACCCCACGGGGCAGGAAAAAGCACCCAAAAGCTTCTGGGCTGGACACAGGGCCAAACCAAACATCTGCCATTTAGCAACTGTCACTGCTTTCCAGGCACTTTATATGCAACGTTTCTGATCAATGCCTGAACATGAAGAGCTGGCCTAAGACTTTTTGGTCTGCGTTGGATCAGAGAGTGCAGTGTGCCTTCCCCAGGGTCCCTCCTCCACACTGAGCTTGATGTCGGCCTTGGCCAACTCCTGGAGATTCCAAGGGACAGAGCTCCCTGGGCGCCGTGGAGGGGCATGCTACCCGCCCACTGTGGCTGTCTCCCGGCTCAGTTGGCCGGGGGAGAAGCAGGTTCTCCTTTTTCCATGTATTTACTTTGGGTGGAGGAACTGAGGAGCCAGATCTGGGAGTTTCGATGGTAACATTTATAGACATTCCAGGTCTTAAGCACTGAGTTTTTCTAAAGGGAAAGAAGAGTCAGCCAGAAGTTCTGATTTTATAAAGGGAAAGATCAGTGGTAATGGCTAATTACTGATTTCCCCTGTGCCTGGCCCTGGGCAGAGCCTTTTCCTTGGGTTTTCCTCATTTAATCCTCAAAACAACCCCAGCACATAGTAGGGTCATTATTTGCAGCCCCATTTTACAAATGGCTTAGTGTTGTGAGTTGATGGAGCAGCTCAGACCACAGAGCTCCTATGGAGTTGCTGGTTGGAACCCAGGCTGTCAGACTCCACAGCCCACAGGGCTCATCACTGTGTGATTGTGCCTGCTGGGCAACATCTGCCTGGGTCCCCATGGGGTGAAGGTGGCTCAGGCCTGGCCCATCTGTACCCTGGGCCTCAATACTGAGCATGTGCTGGAGTGGGTAGAGTTGGCGAGCCTGGAGCCCATCAGGATGGGATGTGGCACACACAGCACTGCCCTGCCCTGTTAGAAGCAGGTCAGAGTGATCATAAAATCCCTGTCGTTTATTACAGGCCTATCATACTCTAGGTACAGTTCTGGGCGCCTGTGTCTGTTACCTTATGTAATCCTCACAGCAGGTCTGTGATACAAACTTTATTATCATCACTATTGTCCCATTTCCAAGATGAGGAAACTGAGGCCAGGGAGCTAAGTACCCTGTCCCATCTGCAGGGCTGCAAAAGTCCCCATTGAGCCTCCCTCCAGGCTCAGGCGGCCCCTCCCGTGCTCTTGAGCAGCATGTCCAGTCCAACCCTGCTGCCCCTGCAGCCCTGCAATCGCCGGAAGGGAAGCCGAGGGAGGGTTCAGTGCAGACAGCTCAGCCTCACACCATCCTGGGTGAGCAGCTCAGGAGCAAGACCCAGGGAAGAAGCCCAGTCTGTCCCCACTCCCTTTTCTGGTGTTGGGACCCAAAGCCCTAAATGGGATGGCTGGAGCAGGGAGCTGAGGCAGGGACCCTTCCTCTGCCCTCCTCCTCCCCCTCCTGTTGCCTTCCTGCCTCCTTTTTTCTCCCCTTCTCCCAGCCCTTGCTTTAACCTTCTGCAGGCCTAAGCACCCTCAAGCTAGACTGGAGGCTGAGCCCTGGTCCAGGAGCAGAACCCACAGGAGGAGCCCTAAGGGAGACAAAGCCCATTATACAGATGAAAAAGCAGAGGCTGGCCAGGCGAGTTGGCTCACACCTGTAATCTCAGCTACTCAGGAGGCTGAGGCAGGAGAATCACTTGAACCTGGGAAGTGGAGGATGCCATGAGCCAAGATCACACCACTGAACTACAAAGCAAGACTTTCAAAAAAAGGAAAGAAGGAAGGAAGGGAGGGAGGGAGAGAAGGAGGGAGGGAGGGAGGGAGGAAGGAAGGTTAAAGAAAAGAAGGAAGGAAGGAAAGAAAGAAAAGAAAAGAAAAAGAAAGAAAGAAAAAGAAAGAGAAAGAAAGAAGGAAGGAAGGAAAGAAAAGAAAGAAAGGAAGAAAGAAAGAAAGAGAAAGAAACAGAGAGAAAGAAAGAAAGAAGGAAAGAAAGAAAGAAAAAGCAGGCTGAGCGTAGTGGCTCACACCTGTAATCCCAACACTTTGGGAGGCCAAGGCAAGCGAATCACAAGGTCAGGAGTTCGAGACCAGCCTGGCCAATATGGTGAAACACCGTCTCTACTAAAAATACAAAAATTAGCTGGGTGTGGTGGCGTGTGCCTTTGGT
>CAUYQU010012975.1:0-45215 GCA_963574635.1 Cheracebus regulus | reverse complement strand
AGTGGGGGGTGGGGAGTTGGGGGGAGATAGCATGGGGAGAAATGCCAGATTTAGGTGAAGGGGAGGAAGGCAACAAATTACACTGCCACGTGTGTACCTATGTAACAATATTGTATGTTCTTCACATGTACCCCAAAACCTAAAATGCAATAAAAAATAAAAATTAAAAAAAAATATGCTCATAAAGATATGTATATGGATGTTCTTTCACTATTACTACACTGTAGTAATGAAAAGAGTGGAGAAAATGTAAATGCCCATAGATAGGAAAATGGTTAAACAAACTGATACCTTCATAGTCTAGGTCATATGCAAAATATGAAGATATAGAAAGATCTCCAAGACACTGTAAGGAGGTAAAAATAATTGAAAAACAATATGTTTGGAATGTTACCATTTATATAACAATAAATAAATACAACATCACACATTGACCAAATTTCTAGAGATGCATATATATGTTTGTCTGTATGCATATAAAAATGGTCTGAAAGGATACTTGGCAAAGTTTTATATTTGTTAAGTTTAACAGTAGTTATTTCTGGAGGTGGGATTGGGATTGGTGATGGTGGTCAAAGAGGACATTATCTGAAGCGTTTGAATTTTAAATAATTCATATGTTGCTCACATAAATAAAATGAATACAATTAGAAACAAGGGAATGTGTGAGGAAAGCCACCAGTGTTGTAAGAATGTGAAGGTCCTAGAGGTATATAAAATTGAAGAGGCCAAAGCCTAGCGTCAGCACTGGGGTATAGAGGCCAAGAAGCAAGAGCTAAGAAGATGACAGAAACAAAAAGGAGTATATAGGTTGAGCATCCTTTATCTAAAATGCTTGGGACCAGTGTTGTGAATTTGTTTTTGTTTTTCTCAGATTTTGAAATATTTGTATTATATTATAGTTACTGGATCTCAAATTGAAAAATCTGAAATCAAAATGTTCCAATGAGAATTTAGTGCTATGTTGGTGCCCAAGAAGTTTCTGATTTTGAAGCACGTTAGATTTGAAATTTGGGGTGCTCAACCTGTACTTTGTGCTTTATTGGCCCATTTTGTGTTGATGGGACTGGGCATGGTACTGTGGAGTAAAAGGTAAGGCATTGATGGATCAGGCAAAGTAGGAAGTTATGGAAGCTAGGCTGGATCTATGGGGACAGAGAATAATTGAAGCTAGAGTGTGAATGTGTTGAGGGTTTCTGTGTCCTGAATAGTGAATCTCCAGCATTCAGCAAAGCATACGGCTTGTTCCTGTTAAGTGGAAAGCAGACGGCTTGTTCCAGTTAAGTGGAAAGCTAGACAAAGCTTCTTATTGGGATAATGTCCCACCTCATCATAAGCCTGTATTGTTTTTATAGATTGCTGGAAGGTAGCTTGCAGATATCTTTAAAGAACCTGTTGATAACTCTTTAGGTAGTGAATAGCTAATAATAGTAATGAGGCTAGTAGTGGTTGTGGGTAGGCTCAGTGGTACAAAAAAAGTAATGAAAGGTAGAAACCATAGTTGCTGGGCAACAATGTATTCTGGTTGGGGATTAATGCAATTATTATAGACAAATTACAATAAAAAGGTGGATAGGTCATTCAAGTTATCTGCTGGGGATTTAACAGTGTAGATATTCTGGCTGGTCAAATGTCTTTGTATGATAGATAATAAGCAAGTGAACCTAAAAATATAGTTGTATGACCAGTGTTTACCAGAGATGGGACATAAACTGGGGGCTGTATAGAGAGATAGGGAGATGGAGTAGCTTTTATATATAGAATACTTTTTGATAAAGGGCTCCAGTGGAAATGGGAGCCTAATGCAAGAGACAACGTATGCCACCTTGATGACAGTGTCCGCATCTGCCACAACCCAAAGCCCTTCATACTATTTTCCATAACATCATAGTGTTGCAGGATTTTATAGGAGTTAAGAGTGAGTGTAGTTATTGATAGCCGAATTGCTTCATTTAGTCCAAATGTAGGTGTCACAGACATTTTTATGTTGAAGCAACACTGAATTTAGAGCTTCCAGAAGTCTTCAGGCTGTACTACGGGTTTTTGAAGGAATTGTAGTAGCGTACTGGTTTGGCACTATGGTGGAGTCACAACATTTTAAGAGAGGATTTCCTTTGTTAGGACGTAGAGTGGACCATTTGGATAGTAGCTCTCTTCACATATTCTATGCATTCTGGGGTGGTGGTCCATGAGTGGTTCTATATCTGTTATATAGTACTGCCTTTTCTGAGTTACCAAACACTACAAAGTTTTCTGCCTGGAGATACTCTCAGGATATGCTGAACTTTTCTGCACCTGATATTCTAGTCCAATGGATTGACTACTGGCAGTTTTGGCTGCCCAGTACATAAGTGATGTAGAATTTCAAGGATTCCAATAATTACTCCCACTCCAGTTTGCTTCAGCTACTCTCATTTATGGTAGTTGAACTACACCATCATGGAATGCCAAGTTCCTGTGCAGTAATGCCACAAGTCATGTAGGCAAGCCTGATTCTAGTAGTTCCAGTTTTTACAGGAATAGTTGACCTTACCAGGAACTAGTTTCCCTTAAAATTGGGCAGAAATACTGTTCCCCTACTCTGGGGAACAGTATTTCTGCCCAATTCTTCCTGTCACAAGATATTATAAGACCAGATTGTGTAAGGATATTACAGTAGAATCAAACAGAATTTTAATTCCTAGAATGTCACAGTTAAAATTGTATTAAGTAGGTTAGTTATTGATGTGGTCAAGGTGAAAAATAGGGGCAGAGTCATAGGTTAAGCATAGAAATTATTAGACTTCTTTTATCAACCTGGAATTCTCTTAATCTAGGACTTCTGATATCTTGTATGTATCATGTAGATGATGATAAAATGCTGAATGGATGAAATGTAGCAGAGGAACTTCATCTCCATTTCTTTCCTTACATTGCATTCAGGTAGAACTCTGATTTGGAAGCAGTTTGAAGTTTCAGTGAGTAGTATCTGCATTCTCTGGACCAAGGCTTAGCTAAAAACAAAAACAAAAACAAAAATCCCCTAATCTGATATACCTGAGTCAATCATATTGTAGACCTAGAGATGGTTATTGCCCCCACATCCTTCTAACAGACTTCAGCACATCAATTGAGAATCTTGTTTGCCAACTCCTCTTGATTAGTGGGAGAAGATTGGAATCTCTATATAGAAGGATTCTTAGGTTGTGTCAGTTAAGCTGGACAGGCCAACACAGTAAATTATTGATGTCTGTCATTGGCGTAGGAGGTAGAGTAGAGACATGCATGCCATATATTTGCTGTATTTTCCTAAGACAATGTAGAACAGAGGGAAACAGGAGTTCCCTTTTATTTCTCTAATGCTTGCCCTCTAAATATTTATTTCTAGTCTGAAAATCCACCTTTTTTGTTTGTTTTGAATTGTTAGTATATATTTTTATTTTAGCTACTTTTCACCTCTTCTACCCTTTTTTTTTTTTTTTGCATCTCTGATTCTTTCCTTCCCCTAAAGCTTTACGTGGTTCCAGCACTTATCCTAACAGAAATACATAGTAGCTAATAAATTTGGTCCCAGTAATGTTAATACTCAAGAGCCACTTTCCCAGGGGTATCTATTATTAAGAAACAACGCAAAATCCTAGAAAAGAAGCCAGTATAATAACTACATACTTGAAGAATTGTTTAATAGGCTTGCTGTTGAGAATCTACAAGTGTAATTTGTTAGTTACTATTAAATAAGGGCACATACTCTAATATTATATGTTAACTTGTGTGTTTGTGTTCAGAAAAAAAAAAAAACTAATCCCAAAGTTGGGTGTTTATTGCCTGGCAGGACATTCATGCCAATGTATTACCTGGAGATCCTATTAAAATTCAGATTCTGATTTAGTAGGTCAGAAAAGAACTAGAGACTCTACATTTTTTTTCCTTTTATTTTCAGTTCACATGTAATAATTACATATATATTTGTGGGATACAGAGTGATATTTTGATACATGTATAGAATGTGTAATGATCAAATCAAGATAGTTAACATAGCCATCATCTTAAATACTTATCTTTCTGTGTGAACATTTAAAATCCTCTCCTCTAGCTTTTTAAAGATACACAATAAATGTTGTCAAGTATATTTACCCCACATTACTGCACAACACTAGAACTTATTCTTCCTATCTAGATGTAATTTTGAATCTGTTAATCAAACCCTCCTTATTGTCTCCACTCCACACTTCCAACCTCTAATAACCCCTATTCTACTTTCTACTTCTATGAAATTAATTTTCTTTGTTCCCACATATGAGTGAGAACATGCAGTATTTATCATTCTGTGCCTGACTTATTTCACTTAACATAATGTCCTCCAGGATCAACCATGTTGCTGCAAATGACAGGATTTCATTTTTTTCTGTTACTGAATAGTATTCAACTGTATATGTATGCTACATTTTCTTTATCTTCTTATCTATTGGTGGACACTTAGGTTGATTCTTTATGTTTACTCTTGTGAATAGAGCTACCATAAACATGAGGGTGCAGGTGTCTCTTGATATACTGATTATTTTTTCCTTTGGATAAATAATCAGTGCTAGAATTGCTGGATTATATTATTGTTGTAGTTTTAGATTTTTGAGAATCCTTCATACTATTTTTCATAATGGCTTACTGTAGGGAATCCATGAGCCCCACACTTTGGTGTGCCAGAATATAGGGATCCATGAGACCCACACTGGGCACCAGAATTTAGGGAGCCAGCCCTACATCACCCGTGGGTACCATGAGTTCATTGGCAACAAAGGAATGAGAAAAATACAGATTAAGAGAAAACGTGGCATCAGGGGGCCATAACTTTATTACTCTGGAGGAAACAGTGAAGGCCCTGAGCTCTGATCATCCACACTATTTATTGATTACAATCTCTTTGATCTATAGGGTAGGGGTGGAGTCATGGTGGAATGAATCAGCGAGCTGGAAGTGAATCAGTGGCCAGGACTGGTGTAGCATTCTAAGGATTGATAACAGTGGTGGTTTGGGAGTTTCAGAAAACAAGAGCATGTGGTTATCTTTAGGTTATTATCTATGTACAGCTGATGGAACACAAGCCTTACAAGGAGCCTACAATTCCAGCTACATCATAGTGCTATGAAGGGGTTTTACATCCTTGAGCATAATGTTTCTGGTAACAGAACTTAGGTCACCCTGCACCGGAACATGAGGCATGGAGAGGCCTTCCTCCTCAGAGACCTCCTGCAGCCTTCCGCAGTTTGTTGTTCCTTTTTTATGTGTTACTCATAACCAATGCATGCAGACACTCTGTAAGCCCTTTCTCCTTTGCAATGTTTCCCACTAATTTACATTCCTACCAATGGTATATTAGAGTTTCCTTTTCTCTGAATCTATGCCAGTATTTTTTTTTTTTTGTCTTTTCTATGATAGCCATTCTAACTGGAAAAAAGTGTTATCTCATTATAATTTTGCTTTGCATTTCCCTGATGATTAGTGACACTGGCATTTTAAAATATATTTATTAGCTCTTTGTGTATTTTCTTTTGAAAAATGTTTGCTTGGATACTTTGCCCACTTTTAATTGGATTTGTTTTTCTGTCGCTGTTGTTGTTGTTATTTGAATTCCTGGTATATTTTAGATATTCATGCCTGTCAGATGAATAGTTTGTATATGTTTTCTCCCATTTTACAGGTTGTCTCATCACTGTTAATTATTTCTTTTTCTGTGCAAAGGCTGTTTAGTTTGATATAATCTCATTTGTCTATTTTTATTTTTTGTTTCCTCTGCTTTTGAAGTCTTACCATAAAATATTTTTCTAAACGATATCCTGAAGTATTCCTCCTGTGGTTTCTTCTAGGAGTTTTATAGTTTTGGATCACATTTGTCTTTAATCTATTTTTTAGTTTATGTTTGTATATGGTGAGAGATAGGGGTCTAGTTTAATTCTTCTGCATATGACTATCCCAGTTTTCCCAATAACATATATTGAAGAGGGTATCCTTTTCCCAATGTATGTTCTTGCCACATTTCTTGAAAATCAGTTGGCTGTAAATACGTGAATTTCTTTCTGGAGTATATTCTGCTCCATTGATCTGTCTCTGTTCTTATACCAGTACCAAGCTGCTTTGGTTACTATAGTTTTGTAGTATGTTTGAAGTAGGGTCGTGTGATTCCTCCAGCTTTGTTCTTTTTGCTCTGGATTCCTTTTTGTATTCAGGGTCTTTCTTGGTTTCATATTAATTTTAAGCTTTTTTCTATTTTTGTGAGGAATGTCATTTGTGTTTTCATAGACATTGTATAGAATTTATAGATCACTTTGTATAGTATGGTCATTTTAACAATATTAATTCTTGCAGTCCATGAGCATGGGATATCTTTCTGTTTTTTTTGTGTCCGCTTCCATTTATTTCATTAATGTTTTGTATTTTTCATCATAGGGATCTTTTACCTTATTGGTTAGATTTATTCCTAGATACTTAATTTGTAGCTATTGTAAATGGGATTGCTTTCTTGATTTCTTTTCCAGCTATTTTGTGATTGGGGTGTAGAAATGTTACTGATTTTGTGTGCGAATTTTGTAGCCTGCAGCTCACATTTAGCAGTTGTCAGCTGGCCAGTCCTCAGTCCCCTAGGTTGTGTATGTGGGCACCAGCAGCAGTGGTAGCAGAGAACAGTGGCTTTGGCAGGCTTGTTCTGGGGCCCCCAGGTGGCATGCTTAAGTGCCAGCTGTGATGGCCTCAGGTCCCAGGTGGGCCAGTCCTAGAGTCTCCAAGTGGAGTGCACACACGCCAGTGGTGGTGAGGGCAGGCTGGGCAAGGTTCTCTTAGGGCCTCCAAGTGGTGCACACAGGCATTGATGTTGGCCATGGTAGGCCACTTCTCTTGCCCCTGGATGGGATGCATGGGCATTGTTGGTAGTGACATCTTACCCTGGACATTCTAGTCCCAGATGTGCACAGGCACTGATAGTGGCTGTGGTAGGTCAGGTTAGCCAGTTCCCAGGCTCCTGGGCAGTTTTCAAGGGTGCCTGTTGGTGTCACTGCCAGTGGAGGGAGGGATCATTCCTGGTGGTAGTGGCCCCAGATAAAATTGTTCTCGGGTTCTGGGGAGAACATGCTCCAATTCCTTGTTTCTGAGGGTAGCCTCTCTCATGTGCTGGACTACCTGGGTTTTTTTTTTTTTTTGGAGTAAGACACTGGGGTGCTGTCAACGTGGTCATAATGTAGGCTCCTGCTGGTACCATGATGCTGCAACCCTTTGAGTAGATGTAGGGGATGTCAGTTGGTATCAAGGGATGTAAAAATGCAGGAGATATTGGGCAACTTCAGGGCAGAAAGTAGTTGGGTGTTTTCTCCACTCTCAAAATGGCACTATGCTGCAGCAGCTTAGGACCTGGTTGGTGGGTGGAACCTGGCACAAATTCCCTCTCTGGAACAATGCAGTTGTATGGAATTCAGGTAGCTCCCCACACTTGGCTCAGGGCCCATGAGTACCAAGGGGCTCTCCTGTAGCTAAGTCTCCTTGGTATGTTCAATAGAAATGTGGACTACTGTAGATCTCGCTTATTTTTTTTTTCCAACAATGGGGAATGCTCATGACTCCAAGTTGCTTCACAGGCTGCCCTTTTACCCTCTCCGTGCTGCTATCTTGAGCTCCTATATGCCCGAAGATCTCTGTAACTTCCTTGCTGGATTCTAGCATTCTTCCCCAGATGCTCTATTCAATATTTGTTTATCTAGCTGCTGTTTTGTTTTTTCTTTGTAATGACTGTTGGGTATCAGCCATCTTGATAATCTAGACTCTCTGAGAATCCACATACTCTCTGAATTATGTTATCTGAAAAGATGATACCTTTCTAATAAGGGTATGATCTAATTCTGTGATGCCAACATGATAAACTCATCAGATTATAGCATATGTCCAATGTCAGAATAGGAGAAAATATGGGAGAGGACAGTGGCATTTTGTTATGGAAAGAAACGCCAGAGATAAATCATATCTCTTAGTGAGGGGATGGAAGACATTTTGTGGCATAATTCTATGCAGGATGTCAAGGTGACTAATATAAAAAGTGGACAAGAGATCTTGCTCTGACATTTTATTGGTACTTCATATTTATGCTCTGTGGTTGGCAGTATAGATTAAGGACATTTAAGTTTACTTGAGTTTAAAGGCTCTTGAAATTAGGTAATGTGATGCCTCCAGATTTGTTCCTTTTGCTTAGTCTTGCTTTGGCTATGTGAGCTCTTTTTTTATTCCATATGAATTTTAGAACTGTTTTTTTCTAAATCTCTGAAAAATGATGATGGCAATTTCATGGGAATTGTGTTGAATTTATAGATTGCTTTTAGCAGTATGGTCACTTTTACAATATTGATTCTACCCATCCATGAGCATGGAATGTGACTGTTTCTTTGTATTGTTTATGATTTCTTTCAGCAGTGTTTTGTAGTTTTCCTTGTAGAGGTCTCACATCTCTTTGGTTGGGTATACTCCTAAGTATTTTATTTTATATTGCAGCTTTTG
The DNA here is from genome assembly GCA_963574635.1 of Cheracebus regulus. Classification (NCBI taxonomy): domain Eukaryota; kingdom Metazoa; phylum Chordata; class Mammalia; order Primates; family Pitheciidae; genus Cheracebus; species Cheracebus regulus. The sequence continues at coordinate 36,707 of CAUYQU010012975.1, read as the reverse complement.
TAAAAGGAGTTGAGTTCTTGATTTCATTCTCAGCTTGTTTGCTGTTGGTGTTTGGAAGAGCTGCTGATTTGTGTACATGAATTTTGTATCTGAAAACTTTGCTGAATTCTTTTATCAGTTCTAGGAGCTTTCTGGAGAAGTCTTTAGGGTTTTCTATGTAAACAGTTATATCATCAGCAAACAATGACAGATTGACTTTCTCTTCACCAATGTGAATGGCCTGTATTTCTTTCTCTTGTCTGATTTCTCTGGCTAGGATTTTCAGTACTATGTTGAAGAGGTGTGGTGAGAGATTTCAAACTATGCTATAAGGCCATAGTCACCAAACCAGCATGGTACTGGTTAAAAAAATTATAGGCACATAGACCAATGGAAAAGAATAGAGAACTCAAAAATAAATCAAATACTTACAGCCAACTGATCTTTGATAAGCATACAAAAACATAAAATGGATAAAGGACATCCCATTCAACAAATGCTGTGGGATGATAGGCAAACTCCATGTAGGCAAATGAAGTTGGATCTTCATCTTTCACCTTACACAAAAATTAATTCAAGATGGCTCAAGGACTTGAATATAAGACCTAAAACTTTAAAAATTCTAGAAGATAACACTGGAAAAACCTTTCTGGACATTGGCTTAGGCAAGAATTTCACGACCAAGAAACCAAAAGCATATACAATAAAAATGAAGGGAAATAGCTACTACTTAATTAAACTAAAGAGCTTTTGCACAGCAAAAGGAACAGACAGCAGAGGAAATAGGCAACCCACATAGTGGGAGAAAAGTCTTCACGACTTATACATCTGGAAAAGGGCTAATATCCAGAATCTACAACAAACTCAAACAAAATTAGTGAGAAAAATAACAATTTCATCAAAAGTGGGCTAAAGACATGAATAGTCAGTTCTCAATAGAAGATATACAAATGGCCAACAAATATATTTAAAAATGCTCATCATTAATGATTGAAGAAATGCAAATGGAAATCATAATGTTATACCACTTTACTCCTGAAAAAATGATCATAATAAAAAAAATAGATGTTGGAGTGGATACAGTGAACATGGAACACTTCTACACTGCTGGTGGGGATGTAAATTAGTACAAACACTATGAAAAACTGTGAAGATTCCTTAAAGAACTAAAAATAGAACTAGCATTTGACCCAGTAATTCCACTATTTGGTATCTACCCAGAGGAAATTAAGTCATTATATGGAAAAGATACTTGCACACTCATGTTTATAGTGGCAAAATTCGGAATTGAAAAATTGTGGAACCAACCCAAATGCCCATCAATCAATGAATGGATAAAGAAACTGTGATATATATATATATATATATATATACACATATACGTATATGTATATATATACATATATATACATACATATACATATATATGTATATTTATATATATACATATATATATACACACACGCACACACACATATATATATTAAAGATTTCACATGTATTAATAACACATGTGCAGAACATGTAGGTTTGTTACATAGATATATATGTACCATGGTGGTTTGCTGCACCTATTAACTCATCATCTAGGTTTTAAGGCCCACATGCATTAGGTATTTCTCCTAATGCTCTCCCTACCCTTGCCTCCCACCCCTGACAGGTCCCAGTGTGTGATGCTCCCCTTCTTGTGTCCCTCTGTTCTCATTGTTCAACTCCCATTTATGAGTGATAACCTGCAGTGTTTGGTTTTCTGTTCAAAAAGAAACAAATTAATGGCATTCACAGTGAACTAGATGGGATTGAAGACTATTATTCTAAGTGACGTAACTCCAAAATGGAAAACCAAACATTGTATGTTCTCCCTCATAAGTTGGAGCTAAGCTATAAGTATGCAAATGCATAAGAATGACACAATGGACACTGGGGACTCAGGAGGAAAGTGTGGAAAGAGGGTGAGGGATAAAAGACTATGAATAGGGTGCAGTGTATACTGCTCAGGTGATGCGTGCACCAAAGTTTCACAAGTCACCACTAAAGAACTTAATCATGTAACCAAACACCACCTGTTTACCAATAATCTGTTGAAATAAAAAATGAAAAAGGCTCTTGAGGAAGCCTGTATGATAACAAGACACAAAATGAAGTTCAGCATCTGCAGTTATCTGGTCCAAGGGCTATGGAGCCAGATATCAGAAAAAGTCAAAGTTTATTGGTGCTTTGTAGGCCGGACAAGCGAGAAATTTTTGAAAAGCATACACTTTTATTGAACTGGTCTTGTCACTGTACAGGTGAGCCCTGACTGCCTCCACACCTCTATTCTAGGGAAAAACCAAAAGACTTCATATGCAGAACCATGATGGGTGATCACTCAAAATAAAAATTAAAAAAAAAAAAAGCTGGACCGTTGTCTTTCTGGTGAAAAGGGGCAGATTTTTGGCATTCAAGGGACTTTCTGTAACACTGCATTTTTGTTGGGGTCACTACATGTGGAGTCTGTCCTGCAGACACTGACTCAATGACAGATGAGTAAAGTACACTGGCACACAGATATTATGCTTTTCCAGTTCAACTGAGGGTCCATGATCACTTACATGCATCCTAGAGGGTCCTGTAAATGGTTGCAACTGCTGGACCTCGCCAGCCAGTGAGAATTGCATTCCTTTAGTGAAGATTAATTGACAAAGGCTTGAATCAACACCACTATAGTGAAGATTAAAGCACAAGTTCTGATGCCCAAAGCAAACACCATTAGAGGGTAATATCTCCTCTAGGTTGACCTCCCCCCAAGAGGGCCATCTAGCTCAAAGGTTAGTTTTAAGACCACATGAGTAAACAAGTTTGTTAGGTAAACTCCCCCACATACCTTAGCTGTTTGCTTTCTTTATTACATAAATGTAAGCGGAGTTTAGGCTGCCTTCAGCCAAAACTTTTACAGAAACTATGAAAAAACCTTAGGCTTTCCAAAAGGATTTGAAACTATATTTTATAACTTTTCTCTACTATTTTTCCCTTATTATTTTTGCCACCATCCTGACTGAATTCCCACATCTCCCCCTTTTCTGTTTTTAATATTGGATTCTGTTGACTGACAAGATGTAGCAGCAATCAGTCTGTTAGGCAAAGTGGTTGTTGCTTGTATTCTGGCTTTGCATCCTAGAATTAACAAATAACATAGAACAATTATGAATTAGTATACTTAGCAACATTCTTTTCCAGTCAAAGAGTGATCTCCAGGAGCAGGAATATAACCAGGAGAGATGATCTTGCACAACCTTCCATATGGCTGTTTCTTGGGTGTGTATCTCTACAGTGTGAAGGGCTTCTAAAATTTTAGTTTTAAGTGTCTTTACATCTGCTGTTAAATTATCATGAAAGGCTCCCCAGAGGTGTTGTTGCTCCTCATCCTAACTATGTATTGATTGATTTCATGGTAGAGAAGTGACACAGATATGTTTATCTTCCCAGTTGAAGCTTAATTGCTGTTGGAATGCCAGTGCATCCTGTCACTTTCCCGCATATTCTACAGCAGCTTTGAGGGCTTTCAGATGTGTAACAATGTTTTCATCTATACCTTGCTGTAAGAGAATTTCATTAGACATATTTTGGGCCAGATGATCTACAAAAGCAGCTGTTTTTACTGACTCAGTAATAGATGCCACTGCAACGTTGGCAGTTGCCAGTATGACTATGGCTGAGACTATAAAGGCCATGAGTGTAACTATAAATCTTTTGTGTCTGACCTGGGAAAGGGCACATTCTAAAGTGCCAAGGGCAAAGGAAACTTGCCAATCATATGTTAAATTTATTGGCAGGAATGCCTCAGATTTTCTTCTTAATACCATGACAAAAGTAATTTTCAAATTAAATATGCTGTGATTAGTGATACATGAGGCAAACCAAGCCTGTCCCTGCACCTGGGTTACAAATGTGGGGTTTGGGGGTATAATAGAAATGTTAGTTCCCATAAGGAAAACATATGAATGAGTAGTGAAAATCAGACACCAATCAGTGTGATTATAAATAAAGGTTATAGTATAGTTTGGACTGGAATTATGATATGTCCCATGCCAGGTGTTAAGGGAGGTGCTAAGATGTCCCAGGATCCACAAGGTGCCTTGGGGTAGCATGGACTTTACTCGGGGTCTGGGATATACCATCTCCCCATCAGCCCAAATTATAGGGAAATGAGATGTGGCTATGAAACTGTGATTAATGCTATAATTGATGAAAACATTAGTAAGACTGTCCTGCAATTGGCTCTGGGGGCTCCAGTCTAAGATGTTATAATTGCCTAACTGGAGCCTACAGGCTTGTATCCCATGACAGACCTCCCAGCTTTGTTCTTTAGCACAGGAGGAAAGTTTGGGAAAACAGTATTGATTTCATTGCCCAGTTTGAGGCTGCCTAAAGCTAAGAATGTTAAAGCATTTCCTTTGCCATGACTTAGCCATACTTCTTTTGGGGCAGATACACAGTAAAGGTTAGAACCTTTATAACTTAAACACAGTGGGAGAATAGTGGAGTGATATGTAATGTTATCCAGCACCTTAGTCCAATGTGTGCCATTATTGAGGGACCCCACTGGGGGTAAATCTGTCCCTCCTTAGCCAAGCAGTTGCATTGTTAGAAACTGGGAAAGGGGGTGTTTGTTAAGTAACAGAGCACTAAAAAAGGCAGATTAGAAGATGGGCTCAATAGAGCGTGGCAGATATAGGTAGAAGACAAAGTAAGTGAGAAAGTAAAAAATATACAAATTTTCTGGAGTGAATGGTGTCTGTGTCCAGAGCAGGATTCACTCGGCCTCCTGCACTGACCTTTTCAGCATTCCCCAGGTGATGTCCAGGGCGTGTGTGTTCCTGTAGGATCTTTCCTAGGCTGGCTTGGGTTTTTCTTCTTTCCATCCTTTGATGAGGATGCAGTCTCCAGGCTGGTGCTGGTGTACTGGAAATTCTAGGGATGTGCCTGTGCTAAGAGACTTTTTATAATCTTTGTAAAAAAGCAGGTTAGTGCTTTAAGGAAAACCTGTTGTGCCTTATTTTACTGTCTAACTTACAGAAAAACTGGATGATATGTCTTTAACTCTAGCTAATATGCTTACACTCAGAGTTTCTTTAATAATGAACATTTTAAAACTTGCTTAGACCTTTAAAACAAAAATTACATGTTTTCTGCCTAAATTCCTTTTTATAATATTTTTCACAACTTTCGCAGACAATTTTCAACATGCCTTAACTTTTTCTCCTTATCTTTCTTTCTTGATCTCTCCTTTTTTCTTTGCCTCTCTCTCTCTCTTTCCTTCTCTCTTCTTTTTACACTATCTCTTTCCTTAGTCTCACTTTCTGTGTCTATTTCTGATCTCTGCTCTTCTAATCTCTCTCACTCATTCTTTCCCTCCATTTCTTTCTCTAATCTGTTTCTGTCTTATCTAGCAACATGCTTTTCTATAGCTGATTGAAATTTGTCATCTAAGTATACAGTATTAAGGGTAAATAAAGCTTGTGCCAATAGTGTTGCCTTTTAAAATAGAAAACAAGTTTTGCAACATATCAGACAATTAGGAAAAAATTGTTTCTATTGAGGAGCAAAGCTATATGGCTGGCTTTTAATTTCTCTTTAATTCATGGGCTTGCTGTAATTTCTCTCCTTTCAGAGACTGTTATTCTACTCTAATAGGATTTTCAGTCAACCACGTTAGAGATAGGATTGGAATAACAACAGTGGCCAATATCAGAAAAAAAGTCTTAAAAATTCTGAAATTTTACTTCAATTTTTTAATTGCATTTTAGGTTTTGGGGTACATGTGAAGAACATGCAAGATTGTTGCATAGGTGCACACATGGCAGTGTGATTTGCTGCCTTCCTCCCCATCACCTGTATCGGGCATTTCTCCCCATGCTATCTCTCCCCAACTCCCCACCCCCCACTGTCCCTCCCCTATCTCACCCAACAGACCCCAGTGTGTGATGCTTCCCTCCCTGTGTCCATGTGTTCTCATTGTTCAACACCCACCTATGAGCGAGAACATGTGGTGTTTGATTTTCTGTTCTTGCATCAGTTTGCTGAGAATTATGGTTTCCAGGTTCATCCATGTCCCTACAAAGGACACGAACTCATCATTTCTTATGGCTGCATAGTATTCCATGGTGTATATGCGCCACATTTTCCCTGTCCAATCTATCATCGATTGGTATTTGGGTTGGTTCCAGGTCTTTGTTGTTGTAAACAGTGCTGCAATGAACATTCACGTGCATGTGTCCTTATAGTAGAACGATTTACAATCCTTTGGATATATACTCAGTAATGGGATTGCTGGGTCAAATGAAATTTCTATTTCTAGATACTTGACGAATCGCCACACTGTCTTCCACAATGGTTGAACTAATGTACACTCCCACCAACAGTGGAAAAGTGTTCCTATTTCTCCACATCCTCTCCAGCATCTGATGTTTCCACATTTTTTAATGATCGCCATTCTAACTGGTGTGAGATGGTATCACAATGTAGTTTTGATTTGCATTTCTCTAATGACCAGTGATGAGCATTTTTTCATATGTTTGTTGGCCTCATTTATGTCTTTTGTAAAGTGTCTCTTCATGTCCTTCACCTACTTTTGAATGGGCTTGTTTGTTTTTTTCTTGTAAATCTGTTTTAGTTCTTTGTAGATTCTGGGTAACAGCCCTTTGTCAGATGGGTAGATTGCAAAATTTTTTCCCCATTCTGTTGGTTGCTGATTCACTCTAATGACTGTTTCTTTTGTTGTGCAGAAGCTGTGGAGTTGGATTAGTTCCCATTTGTCTATTTTGGCTTTTGTTGCCAATGCTTTTGGTGTTTTGGTCATGAAGTCCTGCCTCTGCCTACATCCTGAATGGTTTTGCCTGGATTTTCTTCTAGGGTTTTTATGATGTTAGGTCTTATGTTTAAGTCTTTAATGCATCTGGAGTTAATCTTAGTGTAAGGTGTCAGGAAGGGGTCCAGTTTCTGCTTTCTGCACATGGCTAGCCAGTTTTACCAACAACATTTATTAAACAGGGAATCCTTTCCCCATTGCTTGTTTTTGTCAGATTTGTCAAAGATCAGATGGTTGTAGATGTGTGGTGTTGCCTCTGAGGCCTCTGTTCTGTTCTATTGGTCTATATATCTGTTTTGGTACCAGTACCATGCTGTTTTAATTACTGTAGCCTTGTAGTATAGTTTGAAGTCCAGTAGTGTGATGCCTCCCGCTTTGTTCCTTTTCTTAGAATTGACTTGGCTATGCGGGCTCTCTTTTGGTTCCATATGAAGTTTAAAGTGTTTTTTTCCAGTTCTGTGAAGAAGGTCATTGGTAGCTTGATGGGGATAGTGTTGAATCTATAAATTACTTTGGGCAGTATGGCCATTTTCGCAGTGTTGATTCTGCCTAACCATGAGGAAGGAATGTTTCTCCATCTGTTGTGTCCTCTCTTATTTTGTTGAGCAGTGGAACTACAAACTTCTCCTTGAAGAGGTCCTTTACGTTCCTTGTTAGTTGCATTTCTAGGTATTTTATTCTCTTTGTAGCAATTGTGAATGGCAGTTGGTTCTTGATTTGGCTCTCTTTAAGTCTGTTATTGGTGTATAGGAATGCTTGTGATTTTTGCAGATTGATTTTGTATCCTGAAACTTTGTTGAAGTTGCTTATCAGTTGGAGATTTGGGGCTGAGATGATCGGGTCTTATAAATATACAATCATATAGAGACATTTGAATACCCTTTATTTGAATATCCTTTATTTCTTTTTCTTGTCTGATTGCTCTGGCTAGAAGTTCCAATACTATATTGAATAGGAGTGGTGAGTGAGGGCATCCTTGTCTAGTGCCAGATTTCAAATAGAATGCTTCCAGTTTTTTGCCCATTCAGTATGATATTGGCTGTTGGTTTGTCATAAACAGCTTTTATTAATTTGAGATACGTTCCATCTATACCTAGTTTATTGAGGATTTTTAGCATAAAGTGCTGTTGAATTTTTTCGAAGACCTTCTCTGCATCAATTGAGATGATCATGTGGTTTTTGTCTTTGGTTCTGTTTATGTGGTGAATTACATTTATAGACTTGCGTATGTTGAACCAGCCTTGCATCCCTGGGATGAAGCCTACTTGATCATGGCGGATAAGCTTTTTGATGTGCTGTTGCAATCAGGTTGCCAGCATTTTATTGAAGACTTTTGCATCTATGTTCATCATGGATATTGGCCTGAAGTTTTCTTGTCTTGCTGAGTCTCTGCCAGGTTTTGGTATCAGGATGATGTTGGTCTCATAAAATGATTTGGGAATGATTCCCTCTATTTGTATTGTTTGGAGTAGTTTCAGAAGGAATGGTACCAGCTCCTCTTTGTATGTCTGGTAGAATTCGGCTGTGAACCCATCTGGATCTGGGCTTTTTTTGGGTGGTAGGCTCTTAATTGCTGCCTCAACTTCTGCCCTTGTTATTGGTCTATTCAGGGTTTCAACTTCTTCCTGGTTTAGGCTTGGAGGATGCAAGTGTCCAGGAATGTGTCCATTTCTTCCAGGTTTACTAGTTTATGTGCATAGCATTGTTTGTAATAATCTCTGATGATGGTTTGTATTTCTGTGGAATCTGTGGTGATATCTCCTTTATCATTTTTTATTGTGTCTATTTGACTATTCTCTCTTTTCTTTTTTACTAATCTGGCTAGTGGTCTATTTTGTTGATCTTTTTGAAAAACCAGCTCCTGGATTTATTGATTTTTTGAAAAACCAGCTCCTATATTTATTGATTTTTTGAAGGGTTTTTTTTGTGTCTCTATCTCCTTCAGTTCTGCTCTAATCTTAGTTATTTCTTGTCTTCTGCTAGGTTTTGAGGTTTTTTGTTTTTTTTTTTTTTAATCTTGCTCCTCTAGCTCTTTCAATTTTGATGATAGGGTGTTGATTTTAGATCTTTCCTTACTTCTCATCTGGGCATTTATTGCTATAAATTTCCCTCTAGAGACTGCTTTAAATATGACCCAGAGATTCTGGTACATTGTGTCTTCGTTCTCATTGGTTTCGAAGAACATCTTTATTTTTGCCTTAATTTCATCGTTTATCCAGTCAACATTCAAGAGCCAGCTGTTCAGTTTCCATGAAGCTGTGTGGTGCTGAGCTAGTTTCTGAATTCTGAGTTCTAACTTGATTGCACTGTGGTCTGAGCAACTGTTTTTTATGATTTCCCTTCTTTTGCATTTGCTGAGGAGTGATTTACTTCCAATTATGTGGTCAATTTTAGAGTAGCTGTGATGTGGTGCTGAGAAGAATGTATATTCTGTGCATTTAGGGTGGAGAGTTCTGTAAATGTCTATTAGGTTTGCTTGGTCCAGGCTTGAGTTCAAGTCCTGAATATCTTTGTTAATTTTCTGTCTCGTTGATCTGTCTAATATTGACAATGGGGTGTTAAAGTCTCCCACTATTATTGCGTGGGAGTCTAAGTCTCTTTTTAAGTCATTAAGAACTTGCTTTATGAATCTAGATGCTCCTATATTTAGGATTATTAGCTCTTCTTGTTGCACTGATCCTTTTACCATTATGTAATGCCCTCCTTTGTCTCTTTTGATCTTTGTTGGTTTAAAGTCTATTTTATCAGAGACGAGAATTGCAACTCCTGCTTTTTTTTGCTCTTCATTTGCTTGGTAAATCTTCCTCCATCCCTTTATTTTGAGCCTTTGTGTATCCTTGCACGTGAAATGGGTTTCCTGGATACAACACACAGATGGGTTTTGGCTTTTTATCCAATTTGCCAGTCTGTGTCTTTTGATTGGGGAATTTAATCCATTTACATTTAGGGTTAATATTGTTATGTGTGAATTTGATCCTGCCATTTTGATGCTACCTGGCTGTTTTGCCTGTTAGTTTATGCAGTGTCTTCATTGTGTCAATGCTCTTTACCATTTGGTATGTTTTCGTAGTGGCTGGTACTGGTTGTTCCATTCTACATTTAGTGCTTCTTCAGGGCTCTTGTAAAGCAGGCCTGGTGGTGATGAAATCTCTGAGTACTTGATTGTTCGTAAAGGATTTTATTTCTCCTTCACTTATGAAGCTTAGTTTGGCTGGAAATTTTACTTCAATCTTAACAGAGAATTAAAATCTGATATGTCACTTATAAACACGAAATTTCCCCATGGAACACCCATGGAGCTAGAGAGCAGTGGCGTGGGTCTTAGGTGGCAGTCCCTTTTTGCTTGTGCTGCTCCCTCCCACCACGGCTGGTGGCTGTTGCCGGCTGGGTAAAACTTCCCATGCCCACCAGGCCTCCTGCTCACTCGTGACTGCTTTGGCTTCTAATGCTTTTCCTTATCTTTTTACGTACCTGAATGTCTTGTTGATCTTGCATTATCGGGTAGGTTAAGAGCTCCCCTCCTAATGCTACTTGTCTATCTATTGGAGGAGGGGGCTCAGGTAAAACTTCCATTTCCTCTTTGTTATTTTGACTTGGTGATAACATTACTGGGATGCATTGGCCTTGTGCATGATGCTGTTTAAGATTTCTCCCAGTTTGTTCCCAGAGCTTTATGTCTAACATACTTTCTGCCAGGAACTATGGGCTTTGAGAAACAACAGTTTGCATTAGGTATAACTGCTGTCCCATAATGAAACCTCAGCCTGAACAAGTCCTCCCCAACTTGGTAATCCCCAGTCAGTACCAATGACTTACTGACTTGATCGTGTGGTCTTCTGCACCTTCTTATTTGGGGATCTGTCACTCTCCTTTTGCAGTGATGGTCATGGCAGGGTCCTCTTTGCCTGCTGGATGTTCTTCACAATGAGGGGGTGCCACTGGCAGGGTCACCCCACATTTGGGCACCACTGTTGGGGTCACCACCTGTGGGGGTGTCTCCTGCAGATCCTGACTTAATGGCAGATAAATAAAGTACACTGACACATAGATATTATGCTTTGCCAGTTTGGCTGAGGACCCTGGAGAGTCCTGTAAACAGTTGCAACCACCGGCCCTCCCCAGCCAGTAAGACTTGCATTTATTTAGTAAAGTTGAATTGACAAAGGCTTGAGTCAACACCACTAGAGTGAAGATTAAAGTACAAGTTCTGATGCCCAAAGCAAACACCATTAGAGGACAATATTCCTGGGTCAACCTCCCCCCAAGAGGGCCATTTGGCTCAAACTTAGTTTTAAGACCACATGAGTAAACAAGTTAATTAGGTAAACTCCCCCACATACCCTAGCTATTTGCTTAACTTATTAACCAAAGGTAAGGGAGATTTACACAGCCTTCAGCTGAAACATCTACTAAAACTATGAAAATAGTTTTAGGTCTTCCAAAAAGGTTTGAGACTATATTCTATAACTTTTCTCTACTAATTTTCCCTTAATATTTTTGACACCATCCTGAGTGAATTCCCACACATTTTATAATATTTGAAATGACTGTTTTAAAAAAGTATGAAGTCCTTGGTCATACTGTAGAATTATAGGAAAGGTTGTTCCAACCAACTGCTATCATCTTTACTCTTTCAGTTTTTAAACCCTGAGTCAAACAAACAAAAAAAAATCAAATAAATCTATGCTAATTTCATCTTTTTTTTTTTTGCGCAAGTAGGTAATCTTGCTGAGTGTATCTTTCCAGACCAAACAAGGATGTGCATTACTGAAATGAACAAAGTCAATGTAAGAAAGTCAACAAATACGACCCCCTAAGGTGATAGTCAGTGGTTTGATGGTAGTAGAGATGAAAATTTCACTTACTTGGCATTTTCTGTGCAGGCAATGTAGTAAGCTACTTTATATATGTTGACATCATCCCATGTTTACAAAAATTTTGTGAGGCAGGAGTTGTTACCCCCATTTTTACACATGGAAAAAAAACTGATACTCTCAGAAGTAAAGTGAATTTCACAATTCTATAAAGAGGCAGAGCCAATGTTTTAACCCAGATCTATATGACTATATGACTACATAAGTTATTTTTCCCCCTCTGAGTTAGCTTTTTAGATTACAAGGTCAAGGTAGCTCAGTTCTTGAGTTTTCCAAACATATTACTTCAGTGGTTCAGGTACCTACAAATATAAATGATTTGGAAGAAAGTCCTTAGACTATGACCAATGACAGGTGAGATCATAGGCCTTTGATGGAGAGATATTGAAGGTCATAAGATCAGTGAAACCTGTCACTGGGTGCTGATAATCCCTTTAGACAGTAACATTAGATTTTGAAACATGCACTGATGGTGGTATTAACTTTTTCTCAGTCTATAATCATACTTTGCCAGCTGTTCTCTTCTCAGAAATGACATAGAAATGGTAAAAGGGCATGCACCCATCCATACTTTCATTTCTTTTTTGTAGCTTAGTGCATTAGTTTGTCTAGCTGTGTGGCTCTAAGGAATATTAATAAATATTATTCTTGAGTACTATTAATAACTCTTATTCTTGAGTGCTTACTATATTATAGTATCATTGTACTGTTTTATCATTCTTTTCCTACACTTCTACCACTTAATTTTCATGCCAAACATATGAGGTAGATTGTATCATCACTCTCATTTTACAGATGATGAATTGAGTATTATGAGGCTAATAAATTTGTTCAAGGTTACATGACCAGGAAGTGGAAAATGAAGAGTCAAATACAGATTTGTCACTCTGTAACATGTGCTCCTAACCATTCTTCTCTACTGCCATTTTGGGCAGTTAACTCAAGTTCCTCTTCTGTAAAATTGGGACAGTTGCTCTTTTTGCCTACCTAGCTTCTATTCCTCCAACTGGTAGTAGAAACTGTCTTTTTCCTCTGGGAACCACTCTTTCTCCACTTCCAGTTTACATGGTTCAGTGAGGGGAAGCTTATTTCACTCCTGATTGTGGGAATGGACTTGTCCCCCAGGGATGATCATTCAACATTTTATCTTCTTAGCTACAATGATTGTTTCATACATGGACACTAAACAATAGGTGTGTAACATAGGAATTGGTTCAGAGATAGACACATGACTCAATTTGATCCAGTAAAATTTAGGACTTTTCTCTGAACAATGCAGGAAAAGATTTCTTGTTTATGAACCAGAATCTGGGTTGATATAAACGTCTTGCTACTAGGAGCCACCCCATGAGTGAAGTCTTAATAAGCATGATATTCACACAGAGGAAAGCACAATTGCAAGATATTGGGTCCTAATGATATAGTTTGGACCGCTAGCTAAAGTCATCCCTGAAGCCACATACCCTTTAATTATTTCAGGTTATTCACTCAAAAAAATTTTTGTTGAGTTTCTGTACTAGTCCAGGCACTATTTTAGACGTGGGAATACTGCAGGAAACAAGGCAAACATGGTCTTCTACAACTTGATTATGAAGGCAATGAATTCCTTTCTCTGCCTTAATCAATTAGATTTTTTTCACATCAACTGAATTAGTCCTGACCAATACAAGCATGATGATAATAACTTCTCAGGGTGTTCATGAGAATTAAAATGAGATATTATTTTATATGAAGTGCTAGCACAGTGCTTGACACATAATAAGTTCTCAGGAAACACTTATATAATTCCATATCCATCCCACATCCAATATCCTCAGCATCCTTGGTATAGAGATTATTCTATACCTATACATAGGAATGTGTTCAGGTATATTTAAAATTTAATAAAACAAAATAAACTTCCTGATAATTGTATACAAAGACACCTGTGCTATGAGAGACATTAGCTGCAACACGTTGACCTTATTTGAATTCTTAAACACATGGAAGTTAGAAGATGAGCAACAGTTGGACACTGACCATATATTTAAAATATTAATATTTTAGGTGTGATATAATTGTAGCTAGGCTTTTAAAAGGAAACCTTATTTAGAGATACATACTGAAATATTTTGTAGAGGAATTAATTTGATTTTTGGGAGTTTTCTTCAAATTACCATGGAAAAGGAAGAAATTGGGTAGTAGGCTTGGATGAAACACAAGTGGTCATGTTGAAACTGGGTAATGCCTATCTGGTAGTTTAACATGCTATTCTTTTGACTTTTTTATTAGAAATTTTTCTTACTGACAAGTTATTTTTTAAAATTATGTTACCTGTAAAAAAAAAAAAGCAGCACTCTTCTTGACTGTACATTTTCTCCTTCAAATTATCTTGTCTTTTCTTCACAGCAAAGCTTACAGAAAAAAAATGTCTAGACATTGTGTCTACTTTTTCCCTTTCCAGTGATTCCATATTTGATTCAGTTTAGCTTCGGTTTTTACCATTTGGTGAAATGTTTTTGTTTTTGCTATAATCTATGAATCAAAAATCACTATAATTACCTCATTGTAAAATCTATTTTCTCTGCTTCTGTGTTGTCTTTCTTGGTTCTTCTATTATCCTGGTTCTCTGACCATTTCATCTCAGGCTTCTTCACTGACTCCTTTCTTTCACTCCTTCCCCTACAGAGTTGGAATTCTTCATGGTTCTGGGTAGATCCCTCCTCTTCTCACTTAAAAAAAATGCTTCAATAATCTCAACAATTTCCATGACTATTTACCAGTAAATACAACATTTCTATTCCCCAATACCTCCTAGGTTCCACATCTATATTGCCAACTGCCTGCTGAACATTCCCACCTAATGTTTCCCAGGCAATTCAACCTCAGTATGATAAAAAACAAACTCACCATATTCGCCAACTCACCCTCCACCTCATCAAAGAAGTCTGATACCTTATATTTCCCTTTTAAGTGATTGGCAACATTATAATTTCAATTACTCTCTGATCCAAACTAGAAATTCTAGACTTACCCCAGATCCATCCTAGATGCATAACTGTCCTTTCCACTCATTGATTCTGCCTGTGGATTTTTTTTTTAGATAATAAACTATACGAAGTTATATGTATAGCTAGATTAAAAATAACAGTCATTTGATTAATTTATTTGAATCTATCTCTAACTATTTGTGCTTACATATGTCTGTCAAAAATATTTGGAGGGTATCTTCTTCTTGGGAGAATGAGGGATTGCTTAAATTTAGGGCTCACCTTATATTCAGGTATGTATAGTATTCGTGATGTTCATCTACCCTGTCTTAGGGGTTAGCTCCCTTTTTATTTTGTTGGAAAACTTAAATAATATTCTACTTTAAAGCATTTCTGTTACCCATCTTCTACAATGTGATTTACCTACACATCTGCAATGATATCTCTAATGACAAAGTGCTGTGAATTTTTATCCCTAGAGACCTAGTAGTGTGGCCTGAAGTGGACATCTTGGAGGCATGAGATTTCTTTGCAATTTTGTGTTTTACTTTATTTTTATTTTTTGACGTATATGTATTTTATTGTACTTTAGGTTCTGGGGGACATGTGCAGATCATGCAGGATTGTTGCATGGGTACATACATGGCAATGTCATTTGCTGCCTCCATCCCCCCATCACCTATATCTGGCATTTCTCCTCATGTTATCCCTCCCCAACCTCCCTACCCCCTGCTGTCCCTCCCTAGTCCCCCCCAAGAGACCCCAGTATGTCATGCTCTCCTCCCTGTGTCCATGTGTTATCATTGTTCAACACCCGCCTATCAGTGAGAACATAAGTGTTTGATTTTCTGTTCTTGTGTCAGTTTGCTGAGAATGATGGTTTCCAGATTCATCCATGTCCCTACAAAGGACATGAACTCATCGTTTTTTATGGCTGCATAGTATTCCATGGTGTATACGTGTCACATTTTCTTAATCCAGTCTATTATTGATAGGCATTTGAGTTGGTTCCAAGTCTTTACCATTGTGAATAGTGCTGCAATAAACATACGTGTGCATGTGTCTTTATAGTAGAATGATTTATAATCCTTTGGATACATAATGAGTAATGGGATTGCTAGGTCAAATGTAACTTATATTTCTATGTCCTTGAGGAATCGCCACACTGTCTTCCACAATGGTTTAACTAATTTGAACTCCCACCAACAGTGTAAAAGTGTTCATATTTCTCCACATCCTCTTCAGCATCGGTTGTCTCCAGATTTTTTAATGATCGCCATTCTAACTGGTGTGAGATGGTATCTCAATGTGATTTTGATTTGCATTTCTCTAACGACCAGTGATGTTAAGCACTTTTTCATGTTTGTTGGCCTCATATATGTCTTCTTTTGAAAAGTGTCTGTTCATGTCCTTTGCCCACTTTTGAATGGGTTGGTTTGTTTGTTTCTTGTAAATCTGTTTTAGTTCTTTGGAGATTCTGGATTTTAGCCCTTTATCAGATGGGTAGATTGCAAAATATTTTCCCACTCTGTTAGTTGCCAGTTCACTCTAATGATTGTTTCTTTTGCTGTACAGAAGCTCTGGAGTTTAATTAGATTCAATTTGTCTATTTTGGCTTTTGTTGCCAATGCTTTCGGTGTTTTAGTCATGAAGTTGTTGCCTATGCCTATGTCCTGAATGGTTTTGCCTAGGTTTTCTTCTAGGATTTTTATGGTGTTAGGACTTATGTTTAAGTCTTTAATCCATCTGGAATTAATTTTAGTGTAAGGTGTCGGGAAGGGATCCAGTTTCTGTTTTCTGCACATGGCTAGCCAGTTATCCCAACACCATTTATTAAACAGGGAATCCTTTCCCCATTGCTTGTTTTTGTCAGTTTTACTTTAAATATTAAAGTTCATATTCTAATCTATAACATCTCCTTGTATGTCCTAAAATATTAGTTTGTTTTGTTATTGAATATTAGTGTCATTTCAACATAATATCGAAAGTAAATTAGAATACTTAATAACAGTTGCTATGCATCCTGGGTAAACTTATGCTCTAATTTGATTAAAATGACCTATAGTATAAAGTCAAAATTTTTTACTTTGACATACAGGGCCCTCAGTGATATGCAGCTCTGTCTTAGCTAATTTCTTGACACTTCATTCCCCTTTATGCTTCCTGACCCCTATACTCCAAGCACAACAGTCAAGGTTAGATCTCCGATTTTTATTCCATGAAAAGGGCAAGGGCATTGGTGGACAAAGAGGGACAGATGAAACTATATCACCTTCATCCCATGAATAACTCTTATAGGGCCAATGACTTGGGTTCCAATATGAGTAGATAGTAGTCAGCTGCTGTGACTGACCTAGTAATATGTCCCAAGCAGCAGCAGAATGACCTGGTCCCATCATCAGCATAGAGGCACTTTCCCTGGCTTTTATTTATCACAGGGCTTGAAGGTAAGTCTGAGTTAACTTGGGATGGTGAATATCTTGTGACTGTTTAGGCAGTGCACATACTAGAGTGGAAGGCAGGTATACTTTGCTGCTTGTAGTAAGTGGACTGGAAGATCATGGGCTCACGTTTCACTAGCTCTGTATATTGGATCCTCAGAGAGTAGAGAGCTGCATATGTAACTTTATTCAAGTATTTCTTTCAGTGATAGCAGTATCTTCATTTATTGAATGTGTACTATATGTCAGGTACTTTAGTAGATATATTTTACATACATGATTTTATTTCTTGTTTTCTTTTCATAACATTATTCTGAAAAATACCAAACTTTCAGAAAAATTGAAAGAACAGTTTGATGAACACCATATATATTTTACCTAAATTCACTAATTGTTAGAATTTTTCCTCATGTATGCTCATAAGCTGTCTCCCACCTTCCTCCCACCTTAGTGTTTATGCATGCTTTCATGTATGTGTATTTTACAGTGGTTGTTATATTTTTCCTGAGACATTTGAGAGTTAATGTTAGACATCATAATGCTTGACCTGTATTCATGAAGTACTTCAGCATGTATATTCTAAGAATATGGGCATTCCCTTACACAGCCTTAATATGATCATCATAATTGGGAAATTTAACATTGATATAATACTATTATCTATATTCATATTTCATCATTTGTCCCAATAGATTTTATTACATCTGGTTTTATTTTCTTATCTAAAATCCAGTCAGAGGTCATGTGTTGCATTTGGTTTTCATGTGTCTTTAGTCTTCTTTAATCAAAGCAGTATCTCAGCCTTCTTTGTCTTTTGTTACACTGATATTTTATTTTATTAACTTTTTTATTATACTTTAAGTTCTGGGGTACATGTGCAGTATGTGCAGGTTTGTTACACAGGTATACATGTGCCATAGTGGTTTGCTGCACCCATCAACCCATCATCTACATTAGATATTTCTCCTAATGCTGTCACTCCCTTAGTGCCCCACCCTCCAGCAGGACCAGGTATGTGATATTCCCCTCCCTGTGCTCATGAGTACTCATTGTTCAACTCCCATCTATAAAAGAGAGCATGTAGTGCTTGGTTTTCTGTTCCTGTGTTAGTTTGCTGAGAATAATGGTTTCCAGCTTCATCCATGTCCCTACAAAGGACATGAACTCATACTTTTTCATGGCTGAATAGAATTTCATGGTTTTTTTATGCTACATTTTCTTTATCCAGTCTATCATTCATGGGCATTTGGGTTGGTTCCAATTCTTTACTATTGTGAACAGTTCCACAATACACATACATGTGCATGTGTCTTTCTAATAGAGTGATGTATAGTCCTTTGGGCATATAACCAGTAATGGGATTGCTGGGTCAAATGGTATTTCTAGTTCTGGATCCTTGAGGAATCGCCACACTGCCTTCCACAATGGTTGAACTAATTTACACTCCCACTAACAGTGCAAAAGTGTTACTATTTCTCCACATTCTCTCCAGCATCTGTTGTTTCCTGACTTTTTAATGATCACCATTCAAACTGGTGGGAGATGGTATCTCATCTTGGTTTTGATTTACATTTCTCTAATGACCAGTGATCAGCATTTTTTCACATGTCTGTTGGCTGCAAACATGTCTTCTTTTGAGAAGTGTCTGTTCATATCCTTCATCCACTTTTATGGGGTTGTTTGTTTTTTCTTGTAAATTTAAGTTCTTTGTAGATTTTGGATATTAGCCCTTTGTCAGATGTGTAGATTGAAAATTTTTCTCCCATTCTGTAGGTTGCCTGTTGACTCTGATGATATTTCCTTTTGCTGTACAAAAGCTTTTTAGTTTAAATAGAATCCATTTTTAAATTCTGGCTTTGTTGCCATTGCTTTTGGTGTTTTAGTCATGAAGTCTTTTCTTATGCCTATATCCTGATTAGTATAGTCTATGTTTTCTTCTAGGATTTTATGATCGTAGGTCTTACATTTAAGTATTTAATCAATCTTGAGTTAATTTTTCTATAAGGTGTAAGGAAGGGATCTAGTTTCAGCTTCCTGCATATGGCTAGCTAGTTTTCCTAACATTATTTATTAAATAGGGAATCCTTTCCTCATTGCTTGTTTTTGACAAGTTTGTCAAAGATCACATGGTTTTAGATGTGTGGCATTACTTCTGACGCTTCTGTCCTGTTCCACTGGTCTATATATTTGTTTTGGTACCAGTACCACACTGTTTTGGTTACTGTAGCCTTGCAGTATAGTTTAAAGTCAGGTAGCATCATGCCTCCAGCTTTGTTCTTTTTGATTAAGATTGTCTTGGCTATGCAGGCTCTATTTTGTTTCCATATGAAATTTAAAGTATATTTTTCCAATTCTGTGAAGAAAGTCAATGGTAGTTTGATGAGGACAGCATTGAATCTATAAATTACTTTGGGCCCTATGGCCATTTTCATGATCTTGAGTCTTCCTATCCATGAACATGGAATGTTTTTCCATTTGTTTGTGTCCTCTCTTATTTTCTTGAGCAGAGATTTGTAGTTCTCCTTGAAGAGTTCCTTCACATCCCTTGTAAGTTGTATGGCTAAGGATATTTTATTCTCTTTGTAGCAATTGTGAATGGGAGCTCATTCATGATTCAGCTCTCTGTTTGTCTTTTGCTGATGTATAGGAATGCTTACGATTTTTGCACATTTATTTTGTATTCTGAGACTTTGCTGAATTTGCCTATCAGCTTAAGTAGATTTTAGGATGAGATAATGGAGTTTACAAAATATAGCATGTCATCTATAAACAGAGACAATTTGACTTTATCTTTTCCTATTTGAATATCCTTCTTTTTTTTTTTTCTCGCTTGCCTGATTGCCTTGGCCAGAGCTTCCAATACTATGTTAAATAGGAGTGGTGAGATAGGGCATCCTTGTCTTGTGCTTGTTTTCAAAGGGAATGCTTCCAATTTTTGCCCAATCAGTATGACATTGGCTGTGGATTTGTCATAAATAGCTCTTATTATTTTGAGATACATTCCATCAATACCTAGTTTATTGAGAAATTTTAGCATGAAGGGCTGTTGAATTTTTTTGGAGGCCTTTTCTACATGTATTGAAATAACCATGTGGTTTGGTCATTGGTTCTGTTTTTGTGATGTATTACATTTATTGATTTGTGTATGTTAAACCAGCCTTGCATCCCAGGGATAAAGCCAACTTGATCATGGTGGACAAGCTTTTTAATGAGCTACTGGATTCGGTTTGTCAGTATTTTATTGAGGATTTTTGCATCGATGTTCATCAGGGATATTGGCTTAAAATTTTCTTATTTGGTTGTGTCTCTGCCAGGTTTTGGTATCAGGATGATGCTGACTTCATAAAATGAGTTAGGGAGGATTCCCTCTTCCTTCGAATAGTCAGGCCCCTCTTCTGCAGGTCTGCTGGAGTTTTTTGGAGGTCCATCCCAGATGCTATTTGACTGGGTATCACCAGTGGAGGCTACAGAACAACAAAGAATGCTGCCTCTTCCTACCTCTGAAAGCTTC
Source organism: Cheracebus regulus (assembly GCA_963574635.1). Taxonomy (NCBI): domain Eukaryota; kingdom Metazoa; phylum Chordata; class Mammalia; order Primates; family Pitheciidae; genus Cheracebus; species Cheracebus regulus. The sequence continues at coordinate 16,086 of CAUYQU010012975.1, read as the reverse complement.
ATTGCAGAGGGCCACCCACCAGATGCCAGCCAGAACTATCCTGTATGAGGTGTCTGTCGGGCCCTACTGGGAGGTGTCTCCCAGTCTGGATACCTGGTGGGTCAGGGACCCACTCGAGGATGCCATCTGTCCCTTATCAGAGCTAAAATTCTGTGCTGGGAGAACCACTGCTCTCTTCAGAGCTGTCGGGGAGGGACATTGAAGTCTGCTGAAGCTGCACCCACAGCTGCTCCTTCCCCCAGGTGCTCTGAACCAGGGAGCTGCAGTGAGTTCCACCTAGTTCAAACTTCCTGACAGCTTTGTTTACCCTGTGAGGGTGGAATCATTTACTCAAAGCTAGTAACATGATTCTTTATTTTAATATCCACTTTAAATTTTGTTTTAAAATTGACAAATATAAATGTGTATATTTACAGTGTATAACATGATGTTTTGACATAGATACACACTATGGAATGGCTAAGCCAAGCTAATTAACATGTGCATTACCTCATATACTTTTTAGTTACTCATGGTGAGAGCACTTAAAATCTACTCTTTTAAATTATTTTCAAATATACAATATATTATTAACTATAGTCATCATGTTTTACAGTAAATCTCTTGAATTTATCACTTCTGTCTAATAGAAATTTCTTATCCTTTGACTAACATGTCCCAGTCTTCCCAACTCCTCCAGCCCCTGGTAACAATCATTCTACTCTCCATTTCTAAGAAAACTGCACAAAATAAAGAAGAAAATACAAATCACTTATAATCTTCTTAAACAATGATAATTATTGTTAATGTTTAGGTATGTTTCCTTCTAATGTATTTTCCATACATATATACCTACATTAATACACAATACATAATGTGTTTACATAATTAAATTTATACTAGATATATAATTGTATAATTTTTATATAACTTTACATTAGAAACATAGTCTAATTTAATTTTTTAAAACACCATGTAAACATCAGTTTACTGGCTACATAATATTGCATCACAACACGATTCATTTAGTCATTTCCTATTATTGGACATTGAGATTGTTTGAAATGTGTTACTATGAAAAGCTTCACCACTGTAATAAACAATCTTATGCTTAAAGGTATATGTATGTAATTTTTGAACAACTTTACTCGGGTATGACTGATATACAAAAAGTTATGCATTTTTAATGTATACAACTATGATTTTGAAGATAAGTATATACCCATGAAATCATCACCACAATCAATGCCATAAACACATCCATCCTCTTCTAATGTTTCTTCCCACTCTCTTTATATTTTTTATGTTTCCTTAGTTTGGAGTCTTAGAATGAGGATTGCTAGATCAAAACCCATGAATATTTCTAAGATTTTTTATTTTCTTCTAGAACATGAATTTCAGAAAATGGATGTCAATAGGATTGCATTGTAACAAAATGAGATAGATACATAAAACATAGTCTCTTCTTGAACCCTGGCAAGTGACTATTATCAAAGGGCAACCCTAGATCTTTTCTGGCAGGAATAGCACAAGAGCAAGGTGACAACATTTTATATCATTTCAAGTGTCAGCTAGTAGGGTTACACCAGAAATAGCTGCTTTTTGAAATTGCCAGACAGCTTAGGTTAAATGTAACTCCCCAAATCTCTTAGTTAATTTCCAATGTACCCTGAGCTTCAGCCAGTTCTCACTATTTACTGGAATTTAAAATAGATTATTTATACTCCTATCTTCCCTCTCTTCTAAAGACTTAACTAATTCCATCATTTCCTGAATTTCCAATCTTGTATCTCTTTGCAAGATAACATATAGCAGACCCTTTGCCATCATATTGATATGAGTTCCATATCTAAGTGAACATTGCTTATAAACACTTTCAACTATCTTAGCAAGCCACAGCTACACACATCAACCCCTTAAATAAAGAAATAGCCTAAGTGGAGCAAAGGAAAACAAAACAAATAATTTTACAGAAAATCTTTTCCTTATTCAGACTCAGAATGCTGTACAGTTTCCTCAGTGTTGTATTATGGACTGAGATGGAATTTGTTTGCCAGAGCCCAAAGTTTAATGGTTTTTGTTTTTACAGAGTTGTCAAGCCTCAAACAGCAAGTCTTCCGGAATGATGAGGCTGATGCATTCTGGATTATTCTAGTCCCTGGCATAATATATTCCCAACCACCAATGACCTAGCTGGTTAATTTTTTTTCTCCAGGGATTTTAAGCCAAGATCAGATTAACACTGACTCGGAGGACAAAAAAAGAGGTTTGGACAGACGTTAGGCACAAACTGAATCCCCTAATTCAAAACACTTTCCAACTAATTCTTATGCCCCACTTAGCTCCAGAAAGTGTTAAAATGACTTGTCTCTTGCCTCATTCATCCTGGCACTGCTCTATTGACTTTGGTGATAGCTGACTCTACTAACATTTTTACACTAATTTCTCTGCCCTATAGTGCAGATTAATTCTTGCCTGAGATTAGAAGTGCAAAATAAGTATCTTCCTTTTCCTCTTTCTACCCTAAGTACAAAACAATTAAAAATCTATGTGTAGAGGGTAAGGCTGGAGTGGAGAGGCTTATTATTGAGTCACTCTCATTATTAAATGGGTCTAGGAATAGTGAGCATCTGTAGATAATGAGGTTCCTGTGATGATGGTGGGGACCTTGCATGGACAGTTGCCCACATTTTACTCTCTTTCTTCATTGCCTTATTAAGAGAGTATAATTGAGCATAGATTCTTCAAGGCCAAGAAATCCTCATTTTCACTTTAAACAACAAAGTTGGACAGGAGACCAGAGGTGCATACCAAACCAAACTGGCATGCCAGGGGTCCAAATGCAGGAAGAGAAAGTATGGAATAATTCTTAATTCTGGTGGAGTCAGAGCTAGTGGGCTATAGTCAGAATATAAAGCCATGAATTTAAGGAAAAAAATGAGGATAAAAACAGGGAGTGTGAAGCAATCATCATGAATGCCATCTAGTAATTGAGACTTGCACCTTTGGAGCAAATATGGCATGGACAACAGAATTCTCTAGCCCAAGAAGCGTCTTCATGCACCCTAGTTCTTAACAATTGTCAACTGGCCATATTTTCTACCCTTCTTACATGCGCAACTCTGTGCTAGGTGCTTTCATTAATCCTATCAACTTTACGAAGTTGTTACTTTTTCTGTTTTGTTGATGAGAAGACAAAGCCTCTTGACTTTCAGACCAGAGACCTTCCTCTTGTGGGCCATCTTGATTTAATGGTTTTCAGCCCTGTTGTCAATGTTCCAGTCTTTCTCCCCCATATTAAATATCAGTCATTCTGTGTGACACCACTCTAGTCTATTTGTGCCAGTGAAGGATGTAGATCTTGCTTCCTATTTATGGCTACTTCATTTCTGCTCATGCTCTTGTCTCTGCTCCACCAAGAAATTCCTGCTCTGACTCATACTTCTAATTCAGACTCTGCCACTTGTATGGCAAAACTAGGCATGATCAGCCTGATAATAATAACAATGATGGCACATAGTAGTTTTTGAGCACTTGCCATGTGCCGGACTTGTATCATAATTTTAACATGCATTATCTCATTCATTCCTTACTCCAGCTCTGTAAGTACTATTATTATCCACAGTTTACAGAATAGGAAAAATTAGCTTTTGTTCACATCACAAGTCTCATCTAGCATGACTCTTCCCTTCCTTCACCCTGCCCTAGCCAAAGTGGCTTTCTTGCTGTTTCTCAGACAAGTCAAATGTGTTCCCACTTCATAGTCTTTACACTTGCTGTTTACTCTGAAAAACACTATTCTGCTAGATTTATTCTCATGGCTGATTCCTTCACATCATTCAACTCGCTGTGCAAATGTCACTTTGAGGCTTTCTCTGAACACCTCATCAAAAACAGCATTTACATTTTAATAAAATCCACCATCCCTATGTGTTAAAAACTGTCAATCAACTAGGCATTGAAGGAACATACTTCAAAATAATAAGAGCCATCTATGATAAACACACAGCCAACATCATACTGAATGAGCAAAAGCTGGAAGCATTCCCCTTGAAAACTGGCACAAGACATTGATGCCCTCTCCCACCACTCCTATTCAACGTGGTATGGGAAGTTCTGGTCAGAGAAATCAGGCAAAAGAAAGAAATAAAAGGCATCTAAATATGGAGAGAGGAAGTCAAACTATCCCTGTTTGCAGATGACATGATTCTGTATACAGAAAACCCCATTGTCTCTGTCTCAAAGCTCCTGGATCTGAAAAACAACTTCAACAAAGTTTCAGGATACAAAACCAGCATACAAAAACCAGTAGCATTTTTGTACACCAAAAATATCCAAGCTAAGAATGAAATTATAAATACACTCCCATTCACAGTTCCCACAAAAGAATAAAATACCTAGGAATAAAACTATCTGGGGAGGTGAAATGTCTCAACAAGTAGAATTACAAAACACTGCTCAAAGAAATCAGAGATGACACAAATAGAAAAATCATTCCATGCTTATGCATAGGAATAATCAATCATTCATTCATCCTGGCTCATATCATTAAAATGACTATACTGCCCAAAGCAATTTACATATTTGATGCTACTTCAATCAAGCTACAAATAACACTCTTCTCAGAAACAGAAAAAACTATTTTAAAATTCATATGGAACCAACAAAGAGCACAAATAGCCAAGGTAGTCCTAAGCAAAAAAGACAAAGCAGGAAGCATCACATTACTCAACTTCAAACTATACTATGGGGCTACAGTAACCAAACAGTATGGTACTGATACACAAACAAACATATAGACAAACAGAACACAGTAGACAGCCCAGATATAATGCTGCACACTTATGGCCATCTGACCTTCAACAAAGCTGACAAAAACAAGCAATAGGAAAAGAATTCCCTCATAAATGGTGCTGGGATAACATCTAGCCATTGGCAGAAGATTGAAAGTGGACCCCTTCTTTATACTATATGCAAAAATCAACTCTAGATGGATTAAAGGACTTAAATGTAAAACCTAAATCTATACAAACCCTGGAAGAAGACCTAGAACATACCATTTTGGACGTTGGAACTGGCAAAGCTTTTATGCAAAGATACCAAAAGCAATTGCAACAAAAGAAAAAATTGATAAATGGGATACAATTAAAATAAAGAGCTTCTGCACAGCAAAATAAACTATCAAACAGTAAACAGACAACTCACAAAATGGAAGAAAATTTTTGCAAAGTGTACTTCTGAAAAGAATCTAAAAGGACTTAAATTTACGAGCAAAAAGCAAACAATGGCATTAAAAAGTGAGCAAAGGATGTGAACAGACATTTTTTCAAAAGAAGATACGCATGCAGGCAACAAGCATATGAAAAAGTAGTCGACATCACTAATCATTAGGAAAATACAAATCAACACCACAATGAGATACCATCTCACACCAGTTAGAATGGCTGTTATTGAAAGTCAAAAAATTACAGATGCTGACGAGGTTGCAGAGGAAATGACATGCTTATACTCTGCTGGTGGGAGTGTAAATTCGTTCAGTTATAATGGAAACCAGTGTGGCCATTCCTCAAAGAACTAAAAACTGAATTACCACTAAACTCAGCAATTCCGTTATTGGGTATATATCCAAAAGAATGTAAATTATTTTACCATAAAGACACAAGCACCCATATGCTCAAGTCAGCACCATTCACAATAGCAAAAGCATAGAATCGACCTAAATGTCCATCAACTGTAGACTGGATATAGCAAATATGATACATATATACCATGGAACACTATGCAGCCATAAAGAGGAATGAGATCATATCTTTTGCAGGGGCATGGGTGAAGCTGGAACCCATCGTTCTTAGCAAACTAACACAGGAACAGAAAGCCAAATACTGCATGTTCTCCCTTATAAGTGGGAGCTAAACTCCACACCCACTCCAGCCTGAGTGGATAGACACTGCGTTATAGTAAGTCATAGTTACAGCATTGTGGTTATAAGCATGGAATCATGCTTAGACCACCTCTGTATGAATCCTGGCTCCTCAGTTTACTAGCAGTATACATATCCTCTGCATTTTAGTTTATTTACTTGTAAAATAGGAATAAAAATAGACTCTTAAACTCTATGGTTGTTTCAAGGATTAAATGAGTTAACACACGTAAAACATTTAAAAGAAGCCTTAGAGATGGAAAGTGTGCAGAAATTGTTAGTTATTCATGTCATACCCTTCAGGAGCATTGGGATGGAAAAAGTTTGAGAAGAATTTTGGTGTGCTTCCTTCCCACAGTAAAGCTTTTAAGTGAGGCTACAGCTACCATGCAACAAGGCACATTAGGGCACCTGCAAATCCATGTGTTCCATCCTCAGTGGGGCCTTTAGTGCCGCACTTGACAGTGTTTTTAATGTGTTCTTGGTCAGCCCCCTGTTTTATTCCCCATATTCGATATTCCACATTGTGTCCACTCCTCAAACCATGTATCTCACTCCACTCAACCACCTCCCAGTTGGAAAAAAAAATCCCTCTACTCTGCATCTTTCTCAGACTGCCACCCTGTCTTTGTCTTTCTCTTTAGTGACAAGTACCTCCAAAGAGTATCACCTCAGTCTCTCCACTTCCTCACTTTCAATCTACTGCACTCCAGATTATACTCTCACCACTCCTCTGAGAGTCCTCTAGTATGAATCAACAACATCCTACTAACTGGATCCTGAGGTCTCTTTGTAGCAACCGTACTTACTTGATCCCCGCTCCATGGCCGTTCACTGTTGTCTACTTTCGGCTTCAGCCGTACCTCTCATGCCTGCTTCTCCTCTTATCTCTTTGATAGTTCCTTCTCAATCCCTCCTGTAGTCTTTTCTTCTTCACACACCTAAAAGTTTGTTGTGCCTAGAGGTTTCACCTGTTGACCTTCTTATTTTTGCAGTCTATGAGTGTACCTTAAACAATCACATCCACTGAAAGTATTTTATTTACAGCAGTGATTAAGCATGCAGGCATTAAGGCAGGAGTGACAGGCGTTTAAATCTGGCTCTGCCACTTACTAACTGTGCGAATTACTTAACCTCTTCTAAGCCTTGGTTTTCTCATTAGTAAAAAGGGGGCAAATATGCTTCCTAAATTATAAAGCCTTTGTGAGGGTTAAATGAAATAGTGCCTGTGAAGTGATAGACACATAATAAATAATAAATGTTAAAGATATTGGTTCTAAATTCAAAGCCCAGCCTTTTCTTCTGACTTCAGGTTCATGTAACGGACAACCTACTTAAAGTATCTACCTGCAATACCCTCAGAAATCTAAAACTCACTATGTCCAAAACTACCCTCATAATGATTTCCTCCAATTTTGTTTTTCATCTTGTGTTCTCAATCTCGGTGAATGTCACCAACCATTTATCCAGTCACCTAAGCTGTAATAAACCTGCACATGCACACTCTTAACTCCCTTTTGCTCACCCTCCACATGTTCAACTAGCAACTAAACCCTATTTTTCCTCTCTTGTTAAAATACGTCCTGTCTGGGTTTTCCTCCCCATCTTCCATGCTGCTGCCTTAGTTAAGGCCTTCATCTACATAGTATTCTAATTAGTCCTCCCTTCATATATCTGATCTTTTAATTAGTCTCCCTGTCTCCTGCAGCTTTGTTCCCTTTTAGTCTATTCTCTAACTGCTGCTAGAATAATCCTCTAGTGTCTTCCTAATGATTAGAAAATAAAATCCAAATCCTTTAGTGTGATATATAAGGCCCTCAATGATTTCACACTTCTATGTCAAATAGCTTATGCTGCTTTCTCTACTGGAAATGCTCCCTCACCTTGGCCTTATAATAAGCATGTAGTCAATGGCTAACATTTAGCTCCAGATTCACCTCCTTCAGGAAAATTTCCATGGCTGGTTTACCTTTTGCCCCAATTTTGTTTTTTCCTATTCTACCTACAAATATTTACTTCCTACAAATACTTAAATATTTTCTTAAATACGTTGTCTCATGTATTAATATGCATATCCACCTTCCCTTACAAAGTTGTAAGCTCCCTGAGGGCAGGGACTTTGTTATGATCTTTTCTGTTTTTACTCCGTTTTGTTTCACCGCTTATCATAACATATAATACCACAATGTTGTTGGTCAAATAAATGCATGAATGAACCAACCACTCATGAGCTGTGCTAATAAAAATGTACACCATTAGGATCAAGGAAGATGATCAGCCTGTTCCTATTACTTTTTTATTTTGCCATAGTCAGACCATCTTTTAAAGAGGAGCCTTGGTTAAAAAAAAATTTCAGATCCCTTCTGTTTCTGAGAGTTGTTGATTCTACCTTATCCTCAATACTATAGGGGATACCAAAGTATGAGATACAATATGCATTCACAGTAAGCTTACAATATATCTGACCAAATGAGCATAACATCTATGAAAAACTTAAGTAGAAATATGTTGAGAATGATAAGGCAATAGGGCTAGGCATCATATTAGTAATACGGCATCAATAAAAATTCAGGAGGGGGTATTTAGCTAATGGCTGCAGTGATTAGACAAGGCTTTCTGAAGGGATGGGACTTGAGTTGGACTTTAGAAGATCAGAAGGCATGAGTAATGTAGTAATAACAGCAAAGAGACAGAATCGTAAACTGGTTAAGGGCATGGACTCTACAATACAACTTTCTGGCTTTAAACTCAGTTCTCCTACTAACTTGCCCATATGAGTTTGGGCAAGTGACTTCACCTCTCTCAGACTCACCTAATTCTTCCATACATTTAAGATGGTAATCATATTTGCCTCATGCTGTGAAGATTAAGTAAGATATTGTGTATAAAGAGTTTAGAAGAGTACCAAGTTTATAGAAAGTATTTAATGAGTCGGTAAGTATTGGTGGTTTTTATTATGCCCTCAGGCTTTCACTTTGCACAATTTGGTTTGCAAATTTCCTGAGTGATCCTATGAGAACTGGGAAGTGTTGTATTCCCATTTGACAGATGGTAAAACTGAGGTCCAGAAAGAGAAAGTGACTTATCAAAAGTGAGCTAATGGAAGAGTCAACCCTTCCTTTCACCATTGGTTAGCCTTTCATACTCAGTGATATCATGGCTTCTCAGTAGTTGTTTTATTCATGTCTGGGAGATAAAGTGGAGTTGGGTACAGTAAGGGGTTGGGGGGAATAATGGGAGAGGAAAAGTGTTGAGAAAAAGCCAGAATTATCTTCAGGATTTGATGTTTGATAAGGATCGCCCACCTCAGTGGATAAGGTTCCGGTCCTGGCCCTGCCTTTTAGGATACGAAAGAAGCATAATGACAACCCACCCTACTAGGTTAGAAATTAGTTGGGAGGATATAAAATAGTTTCATGCCTCACTCTCCTTGTCAGTCATCAAAACAAACAGAAAGTTCTGAAAGGTTTGAGTCAACCTCCTGAGGAGGAAAGGGGAATTTTTCTGCAATTAATAACATCTGGCAAAATTGTTTCTGATTATGACTAATGGGTTCCAAGGGTAATTCTTCACATTCAGTGGTGTGCAGTTCAGGTCCAGTTGTCACATTGAGATGAATATAGTGATAGCTACAATTTTTTCACTCAAATCACTAATCAATCAGAAACCCCCCCACCCCCACCCAGGGAAAAACTACATCCTGGATTCGCATTTTTAAAAATTACTTTTATAGGCTCTATTTCAAAAGGGTTCTTCTTCCCTGTTCCTAGTCAAGGTCTCTGACTATAAAGCCACACACAGAAAAACAGCCTCACTATTTCTCCTTAAATCACTTCTTTCACTCCCCTTCCTTCTCTCTCTCTCTCTTTGTCTCTCTCTTTCTCTCTCTATTTATATCTCTCTTTTATCTCTGTCTCTCACACACACATACACATACACAAACAAACACTCACATACACACAGAGTCCCAGTTCTACTTCTCGACATTAAACTGGTAAATCGATTCTCTCTGATCATCAGTGTGATTTCTAAACACTACAGCCTAGAATGCCTTTTAAAAACGAAGTATAGTTCAAATACCTATGCCAGATCAACCAACAAGTGCTTACCATGTGCCAGATAGTCTGCATTTTTAACAGGACTCCTATGACAAAACTTATTTGGGGAATATTATTCATCTCTGTCTTGCAGACAAGCAAACTGAGACTTGAGAAAGGCAAGAAACAATGGAACTAGAAACCAATCACAAGTATCTCTGACTCCAAAACCACATGCTCTGTACATTAAAGCCTCTCATTGTGGAAAAGAATAGAAAGCCAACCAGGCACTATGAATGCTAAACCTATATCTGTCTTATTTAATTCTCACAACAAACTGATGAGTTAGCTAGCTCTGTTATCTCCACTTTACAGAAGAAGAAACCAAGGCTCATGCTCACTTCCACAGCACATAAACTAAAATTGGAAAACTGAATAGATGATTAGCATGGTCCTTATGTAAGGAGAACACATAAATTCATAAAACACACTGTATATTTGTATATTTGTACAATAAAAGGACTAGCAACATGAATGAATGAATAACTTCTATAACCAACATATTCAATGAATCTCATACACATAATACTGAGTGGAAAAATGAGACAAAAAAAGAAAACATAGCATATTATTTCATTCATATAAACTTTAAAAAAGGCAAAAGTAAACTATAGTGTTTATATAGAGAGAAAAACAAGCAAGCTATTATCTATTATTTCATATGCTCATTCATATTCCTTTCCTCCATTTCTGTTTCTTTTTTTTATGTATAATACATCTCAAAATAAAATTTCATTTTTCTAGGCCCTAAGGGAAGGTCTGGGACCTTTTGCAAGAGAAATTTTACAGGCTCCACCTTGTGATGCATCCTAAGTACAGACATGAGAATTGTGAGAGGAGCAAGCCAGGGTAAAGAGGTGGGCTAGGGACAGTTACTTTGCATGGCATGCTATGAGGAAAAGCATTAGCTCACAGGGCATAAATAGGTCTTCATAAAAGTATGTTACATGCCAAAAAATGCCCCATGACTCATTGTACTCCAAATCCCTATAATGAAGAACTCCAGAAAACCCAATAGACCAAAATGCTAATGTTGAAATTTCATAAATATAAACCCCTATTTCTTGCTCTAGTTCAGGAGTTGTGGGAACCAGAGAGCATTTGCTGGTAGCATGGTGTATTGGGAAAAGAGTAGACTTTGTGTGTCTGACTGACTTGAGATCATTATCTTGGATTTCTTAACTGTGTAACCTTAGGAAATAACTTCCTTTCTCTTGAGTCTCAACGTCTTCATAAGTGGGGATATGAAAGGCTGGGCACACACTAAGAATCAATAAAATTAAAATGGGATAATTGTACTACCTAACTTACAAAGTTATTTTAGGAAAGCACCTGACACATAGTAGATACATAGTAAATAAGTTTCTTCCTTTCTTCACTTAGTGGCCCCTGCAAGACCTCAAAAGACAAAGCAGAAAACTCAATGTCAGATGACTTAAGAGATACGTGCTAGTTTACTTTTGGAAGGGCATATTTCAAAGCCTGCAAATGTATCATTGTCAAAAGAAGACACTCCTGAAAGCATGAAGTAAATCTGCTATCTACTTCAAGTTCTGTCTTATATGGGGGAACACAAAAACAGAAAGAAGGGGTCTACCTGGCTATGTTTCTTCATCAAAATAATATTCTGCTGCTTCAAAATCTACTTTGTGTTAAACCTGCCTACCCATAAATCAATGTAGCACACCACCATAGGATCTCAAAGGAATAAAATTCTAATAACATTGGAGCAACTATCTTTTGGTATATATTAAAACATCTTGCCTGTCTCCTTTGGTTAACGTTACTTGGTGAAAAGGTATTCCATGCTGGTTATTGAAAGTCAGTGTAATATAAGAAACTGTAAAAATACCAGGTGACTCCACTGAAACAGACGTGATGCCCAAAGATAATTATGAGTATCATCTTTTTGCAACCCTAGGGAGGTATCAACTATTACTGTTGATGCGCCTTCTAGACTGAACTACCTCCCTAACCCAACAACCACAGAACATGCAGTTGACATGCTAAAATTACTGTAAAGGATTTTGGTTTGGTAGCCAGAGAGACTTGTGTCTGAACCCTGTCTACGACACTGGCTAGGTGGACTTTAACAAGTCACTTTTCTCTCAGTCTCAGTTTCCTCATCTCTCAGACAGGAATAATAACAGTACTTGATTCACAAAATTATTGTGAAGACTCAATTAGATTATTTTATAAAAAACTCTGGGCTGGCACAGTTGCTCACACCTGTAATCCCAGCATTTTGGGAGGCTGAGACGGGTGGATCAGGAGTTCGAGGCCAGCTTTACCAATATGGTGAAACCCTGTCTCTACTAAAAATACAAAAATTTGCTGGATGTGGTTGTGGGCACCTGTAGTCCCAGCAACTTGGGAGGCAGAGGCAGGAGAATTGCTTGAACCCGAGAGGCAGAGGTTGCAGTTAGCTGAGATTGCACCATTGCACTCCAGCCTGGGTGACAGAGCGAGACTCCATCTCAAAAAATTACAATAAAAATAAAAAATAAAAGTCCTAGCATGACACTTCACATCAATTCGGCACTCCAGTGTTAGTTTCCTCTAGCCATGCTCATTAAAGCATCTACCTTATTTCAGTTAATAAATTTAGCTGCAGGTTTGAGCATTCCCAGTTTGTAGTTGACTAGATCCTAAGATACTGTAGCATGCTCTGTTTCACAATGGCTCAGGCTTGGATCTTTATTTAACTTCACTAAACCAGAGCTGAGAAAAACTGTCCAGTCAAACGATATTCAGCCTGAAGACTCTTTTGGTATGGCCTTTGAGCTAAAAATGGTGTTCACCTATGTAAAGGATTGCAAGAAGAAAAAGAAGATGAGGAAGAAGTAAAAGAGAGTATGTGGCCCACAAACCTAAAAACATTTACTATCTGACCCTTGAAAAAAAAAGCTTGTCAAACTCTGCACTAGTCCCTAGTGAGTAGGAAAAGCACATGTAATTATTTGTCTGTGGGAATTACTTTTTTTAAATCTGTCCTTTCTTTCTTCTTCTTTTTCTTGTAACAAATTCTCGCAAATCTGGGTTGGCCTGTTATCTAGGCTTTGCTAAGAAATATATCCCACTTTCTCCGGCGACAGTGATTGATCAATCCCAATTCGTGTCAATCTCGGTCTTTCACTGAGATGTAGATTCTAGGAAAAAAGGAAGTTTTTTATCCACTGAAGTTTCAGAAATGAAGCTCTTGTCAGCCATGTTTCCTGGCAAGTGGACAAAACCTGTCTGAAGTAGGAGAGCATGAAAGAAATTTGAATAGAGAAGCACAGATAAGAGATATGCAGAGAAAAGGAGAGTACTAGCAGCTTTGAGTCTCTAGTTCCACTCACCAAAATCTTGGTTCCTACCGCTCTTCAACTCCATGACTTACCCTAGTACTTCTTCCTAGATTGTCACAGCAATTTTTTCTAAAATAAAGCCAATAAATGCCTTTTTGTTTAGCTAGGTTTTGTATAAGTTAAACTGAGTTGATTTACTGTTCCCTATAACCAAACACAGTCTGTTGCAATACAGCACAGTTCTGAAATCCAGTACAACTGGAATCAAGTTAATATCCCATTTCTTAACTATATGATCGTGGGCAATTTACATGCTTCTGTTTTATCTTTTGTAAAACTAGGACAATAATACTTACATAGAAGAGTTGTTTTGAGATGTAGATAAGATAGACACAAAATAAGAGTCACAGTGCAGGGTGGGATAGGTGTTTAGATGATGTGACTTTCCTTCCCCAATCTAACAGATCTAACAGAACAGCTGATGTACTGACAGGTAAACCTTCTGTAATTCCTATCTCTTTAAACATTTGGGGGTTACTCATGAGCATAAGAAACTCTACAGCCCTCCACCATATATATCGGACCCTGAACTCACCAGCCAAAATGGCAAGTGTAGTTTAGCAGCTTGGGCTCAATAACAAGCCACTGAAACTTCTTCAACTCTTCTTGAACCAAGTCAGTTTCCTCTTGCCATACCTATGCAGCCTCTTAAACTAACTCTAACCTTCGCAGATTTTCCAGTCAATTAAATAAGCTTTGTTCAGAACTGATCCTCGACTTTTAAGTGAAAAGGTGTTCTGACATCACTATATGGGAAAAAAATCAAGATCATCAAACCTCTTCAAGTGAGGAGCTTCATTAATCTTGAGAGAGAACTCCATTAGCTTTAAGAGAAAGCTAGGTGGAGAAAGAGTAAGAAGGAAACATCAGATTTTTCACTTAGACAAAGATAGCTCATATACATCAGAAAGCAACTAAGCCTGTCTACTCTGCCCTTAGGCCAGGCTCTCCTGTGGTGAAAAAGGATCAGAAAAACTCTTTACCTTGGACTACCTGATTGAAACCTGAGGGGAGGACTCAGGTGCAATCCATCAGGGGAGGATGTGTCGGAGATATGCAAGGGATAAGTTAACCCAACCTCAATCTTACCCCCAAAAAAGAAGGCCTCCCCTACACTGAAGACAGGACTAAGAACAGTAGTCCTTTCACCCTCTCCCTACCTACACAAGAGAGAAAATCGATCCAAGAGATTTCAACAAAGCCTACCATTCCCACTAGCCATATAAAAGGTAGGGAGAGGGAGTGACCAACACAAACCCTCTACTGATCAAGTTGCTGAGCCTGAGGCAGAAAATGTGGGAGTCCAGAAATACTTATCAAGTAGGCCTAACATTCCAAGGATGATCCAGGCTTTCTTAGGATATGCTTCATTGACTTAGTTATTGTGCCATTGGAGCAGCATAGGAAATGAAGCAGTAAGGACATTACAAGAAAGTAAAGCTACAAAGTGTTCTCTCATGAACATAGATGCTGAGATATTAAAAGTATTATCAAATCAAATCTAGCTTTATATAAAAGAAAATGCATCACAAGCAAGTGGGGTTTGTTCTAGGAATGTGAGTGTGATTTAGCATTCAAAATCATTAACATAAAAAGGTAGAAATTATGTGATCATTTTAGGAGATGCAGAAAAACATTTGAAAAAAATAAACAGCCATACAAAATAAAAACTACTAGCAGAATAGGTATAAAAGTGAACTTTCTTAATCCTATAAAGACTATCTACAGAAACCTACAGCAAACATCACACTTAGTAGTGAAGTATCAAAAGTTTTCCTCCAGAGATTGTAAGTAAATAATGAATGCCTACTATCAGCATTTCTACTCAACATTATACTGTAGCTATAGCCAGTGCAATATGATAAGAAAAATAACAAGCATAAGGATCAGAAAGGAAAATATAAAACTGTTATTATTGTCAGGTGATATATTTGTATAGGTATAACATTTTAAATAATCTGCAAATTATTACAATTAATAAGTAAAATTTGCAAGGTCATTGGATGCAAGGTCAGTATACATAGGTTACTTTTATTTCCACATAGCAGCAACGTATAGCAATTTAAATTTATATAAAAGATGACATTTACATTAGCTATCAAATACCTAAGAACAAATTTAATGAAAGAATTGCAAGACTAACAAAACATAATTGAGAGAAATTAAAGAAGGCCTAAATAAATGAAGGGATTCATGCATTGGAAGACTCAATATTATAAAGATGTCAGTTATCCCCATATTAACAAATACGTTTAACAGAATCTGTAGCAAAAGGTGTTTTTGGCCAAAATTTTCAAGCTTACTCCAAAAGTCATATAGAATTTAAAAGGGCCAGAAATAACCAAGACAATTTTTAAGATTAACAAAGCTGGAAGACTTATTCTACCAGATTTCATTTCCTGTTACAAAGCTATGATAAATATGACTGTTTAATACTCGTGCAAGTATAAACAAACTGACCAATTGAGCATAATATAAAATTCAGAAACAGAACCATACATTTTTAGTAAACTGATTTATGCTAATGACACTGCAATGCAACAAATAAAAAAAAGTCTTTTAAATAAATGGTGTTATGTTAATTGGGTTGCCATATGGGGAGAACTATATCTTTTTTTTTTTTTTTTTTTTTTTTTTTTTTTTTTTTTTTTTTTTTTTTTTATGACAGGGCGGAGGAATTTGGCCCGCATGGTGGGGCGGGTTTGGAACAACACAACAGCGCCCCCAGTAAAAAGGGGGA